>PVJC01015840.1:0-34432 GCA_004026665.1 Murina feae | reverse complement strand
TTTACACATCTTCACATTCTTTTATCTGTTACAATAAATATTGCATTTTCTTAGATAATAGCCAAGAATAATTCACATGGTATGTATATACAATGGAATATTAGTCAGGAATAAACAGGAATTAAGTACTGATACATGCTATAACATGAATGAACCTTGAAAACGTATGCTAAATATAGGAAGCCATCACAAAGGCCACATATTGTATCATTCTATTTATATAAAACTAGAGACCTGGTGCATGAAATTAACACACAAAATGTGTGTAGGGGGGTGTCTCTCAGCCCACCCTACACTCTCTACAATCTGGGCCCCCTCAAGGAATGTCTGACTGCCCATTTAGGCCCAGTCCCCCTGGATCTCACAATCTAGGACTGCTGGCTCCCAACTGCTCACCTGCCTGCCTGCCTGATTGGCCCTAACCGCTTCTCCCTGCCAACCTGATCACCCCCTAATTACTCCTCTGACAGTTTGATTGACGCCTAACTTCTCCACTGCCAGCCCAATTGCCGCTAACTGTCCTCCCCTGTAGGCCTGGTTCCCCTAACTGCCCTCCCCTGCTGGTCTAGTCACCCTTAACTTCCCTCCCTTGCCATCCTGGTTGCCTATAACTGCCCTTCCCTGCTGGATTGATTGTCCTTTAACTGCCCTCCCCTGCCAACCCAGTCCCCCCTCAACTGCCCTCGCCTGCCAGCCTGGTCACCCCTAACTACTTTCCCTGCTGGCCTGGTCCCCTCCCCCCAACTGCCTTCCCCTGCAGGCCTGGTTGCCCCCAACTGCCCTCCCCTGAAGGCCTGGGTCTGCCCCAACTCTCCTCCCCTGAAGGCCTGATCCCTCCCAATTGCCCTCCCCTGCAGGCCTGGTTGCTCACAACTGCCCTCCTCTGCTGGCCATCTTGTGGCCACCATCTTTGACCACATGGGGACAGCCATCTTGTGTGTTGGAGTGATAGTCAATTTGCATATTACCTTTTAATTATATAGGACGTCAAGAATAAGCAAGTCCATACCCTAGCAGATTTGGCTCAGTGGATAGAGCATCAGCCCACAGACCAAAGGGTCAAAGGTTTGATTCTAGTCAAGTGCACATAATTGGATTGCAGGCTTAATGCCCAGCCCTAGCTAGGAGCATCTGCTGGAAGCAATCAATCAATGTGTTTCTCTCACCTCCATGTCTCTGTCTTTGTCTTTCCCCTCTTTCTAAAAATCAATGGAAAAATATCCTCAAGTGAGGATTAACAACAACAAAAGCAAATCCACAGAGACAGAAAGTAGATTAGTGAGGGGCTGAGAGGTGGGGAGAGAGGAAGCAGAATGGGGAATGACTTCTAATCTGTACAGGGTTTCTTTTGGGGGGAGGGTGATGGGTGATGAAAATGTTCTCATATTAGAATATTTATATTTAGAATTAGAATATTGCACAATTTTGTGAATATACCAAACACATAGATTTTACACTTTAAAATGGTGAATTTCATGGTAAGTAAATTATATTTCAATAAATAAATCTAATACCCACATTCTTAACTTGGGAAAGAAGGCAACAAAAATCTTTACTAGAATGATAGCAATTAAAAGAAGGGGGCAATGAACCAACTTGGAGACAAATTAAAAATAAAGCAAGGGAAGGAAAGGAGCCAGGACAGTTTTCTTAATGGAATGAGGTACGTAATTTGAAAAAGAATTTCAATTGTGGGTAGAAGATCAATTCAGTCTCGAATAGTTGAGATTTGCAACAATATGAGGCTTTTTTGAAGTGAAAATGCCTTTAGGCAATTGAACATATGGGACAAAAGTTCAAGCTGCTGGAGACACAAAAATGAGAGTCATCAACTTAGACAAGGCAGTAGAAGGCATGGGGATAATGCCGGGGAAGGGGAGGGAGAGACAGAGAATGAAGGGATGGAATTCTTGCAGGAGTATTCTTCACTTAAGAGATGGTCTTACAAAAGAATCTCAGAAAAGAGAAGTTAACAATGATGTCAGAGAAGGGCCTTATCAGAGAGGTTAAGAGAGCAGAGTTGTAAGAATAATTGAAAACACAGGAGCTGTCAACATATATGGGTGCAAGATAACAGTGGATCCAGCTGTTAGACTACTTTACGTTGTGCACACTGAAGGAGAAGGGCACATCAAATTAGTATCCAGAGGAAGCAAGGGAGATTCGAAGCTCATTTGAGACTGGACTTTTGAAATGAATAAAAAAATTTCCCCAGCCCAACTGGTGTGGCTCAGTGGTTGAGCATCAAGTTATGAAGCAGAAGGTCACAATTCAATTCCCCATCAGGGCACATACCTGGGTTGCAGGCTTGATCCCCAATAGGGCACATGCAGGAGGCAGCCAGTCAATGATTCTTACTCATCTTTGACATTTGGATCTGTGCCTTTTCCTTCCACTCTAAAGTTAATAAAATATATATTAAAAAATATTTTAAAGAATTTTCCCCAAAAACTCACAACGGATGGCCACAGAGAAAGTAATGATAAGGAAAAGTTATTGAGCCTTAGAACATAAATGACATGCAAAAGACCCCAGCCTGGGGAAAGGTTAATGGACACAGCAGGCAAAAGAGAGGCAGAACAATGATATGATTTGATCCCTTCTTGAAAACTGAGTTTAAGGAAGGTTGTTTTAGTTTATTTGTAGAGTTTGGAGAGAATAACAGTGGGGCAGGGAGATGAAAGCTTTATATCCAACTAGTGAGAGAGGCAGGACATGCAATATTTAGCAACACACACAATGAGAACAGAGTGGCGATCTCAAGTGCGGATGCAGATTATATATATATATATATATATATATATATATATATATATATATTTTTTTTTTTTTCATGATGAAAATGAGACTTCTAATAACACTCTCAAGAGTGGGTGCTCATTTTATACAATCGCCCAGATATAGTTTTTTCTCTCCATAAACTACACATACTGTTGACTACACAATAATTAGAATGCAGAAGACATCTTATGGATTTCTGCCTCCCTGATATTAATGGTTTGCTAATGCCTCTGACAGTCTAACTTTTTCCTACTTCCCCTCTTTCCTACTGCCCCACATGAAAAGACAGCCTGTCAAAAAGTGAAAATGATTTTATATTTACAAAGCAAAGGAACCTTAAAATGACCTCAGAGGTTTACATGAAACAGTCACAGCTCCAGGATGTTCGGCGAGGTTGCTGTTGACAGATAGGACTTGATGGACTGGAAATCAATTTGATCAGATGTTTTTATGGATTATAGTGGCCTTGGCTAATTACAAAAGATTGTCTTTCTAGATCCCACAGTTTTCAGAGCTGACTTTGAGAAGAAGTACACAGGATTAAGCTGCAGGCTTGACAGTTTTCCCTAATTATCTGTCACAAGGGCAACTCTTGGATCATCTTGACACTTATGTCAAAAACAGGCTAAACTTTTATTTCTTAGGCCACATGCCTTTCTGTCATAGTCATCTATATTTGGGTGATGGGACTGATCAAATTATCATCACTTACCTGGGCTTGGAAGACTAGGAGATACTGTAAATATAAAGACATGGATATGTAAAGTTCTGGAAATTTGACATAAAGCAGATATTGTAATCATTGACATGAATGGAAATAAAATGGATGTTGTGTATATTCAACCACTCAGATATAACTAGAAAATACAGGTTTATAATTTTTTTTTAAAAATAAGGTTGTAGCCCTACACGGTTTGGCTCAATGGATAGAGTGTCGGCCTGTGGACTGAAAGGTCCCAGGTTCAATTCCGGTCAAGGGCACATGCCCGGGTTGTGGGCTTGATCCCCAGTAGGGAATGTGCACAGGAGGCAGCCAATCAATTATTCTCTATCATCACTGATGTTTCTATCTTTCCCTCCCTCTCTCTTCCTCTTTGAAATCAATAAATATATATTTAAAAAATAAAAATAAAGGAGGTTGTAAGATGTCTTATTAAAAGAAGAGATGAAGCAAAAATTGTATTATATGCCTTAGATTAACAAGATGTCTTACTAGAACTGATCTTTGGTAGCTTTTATAAACATTTAGATTCCCTATTAGGGCACGAAATTGTGTAATTTCCAGGAAGAATTTGATCAGCATATAGTTGAATTAAATGTCTTGTTTTCTACAAGGTAACTGTTTAAAAAGAGAAAGCATTATTTTTGGAAAAAAAATTATTACATATGTGTTCTTTTAAGATGATACTGAAACTAAGCTAAATTATAATGTATATATTACTGACTATGAGAAACAAAGGTTCCTGATGCAAGAGTTAATCTGTACTGTGTAAGACAACCTACCTGGTGACTGTTTTATGTAGAAACAGTAGGTAAAGAGAAGAGAAAAAGGATGGTGAGGGAGAATATCATAGAATCCTGTTTTTATTTTAGCTGCATAAATTATGTCTAACACTTTTGAGAGCAAAGTTTTAAATGGACCTGAAGAAATGGAAACCACAAAGATTTATGCAACAGGGGTCCAAGAATTTTTGCTAGAGCCCATGAGCAGCAAGCTATGTCATTGAACAGGGAGAAAAAAAATCTTTCTCCTTTATCCTGTCTAGACCCAGCATATGCCTTGTAACAGTAGGAGTTTTGGATGTCTGTATGTGTTCTTGGGAGCAACTGCAGAGTAAGGGGAGAATGAAAGACATAGTGATAAGGCTTGACCAAGAATTGCCATTCAAAAAGGCAGACTCTTTTGAAACATGCACTTATAGATGAACTTGGCTGGCATAGCAGAGCAACTTTACAAAAGGTTAAGAGCCTATGCTGTCATTCATTCAACGAACATTCACAGTACATGGAAAGCACACTCTTGATTTAGGTATTAGAGACTCATCTCTGAAAAATAAAGCAGATGAAAAACCCATAAGCATGTGAAATTTGAGATATAATGACATTTTTGCACAAATAATACTGTGAAGTCTGGAAAATATTAGGTTACATTAACACAAGGCTAACGAAGTACAAATTCTATTATTACCTCATTGACTAGAAAAAAAGTATTTAACTGTATTTTATTTTCCAAAAATATAAGTATCTGTTCTGAAGACTTTACTTATTGAAGAACAGAAACTTACATGTTATCTTTCAAATTCTTATCTAATTTTAAAATTTTATAATTTTTGTTCAGATAATTACTTCTAAAATGAGAAATAAAGTTACAGCAGAGACCAGAAATAGGAGGGAAGAAAACAAACATATTTAATAGTTTATGTTTTATAAGATAGGCTTACTCAGAAGGGGAAGTGTTTTCATTGAGTCATTTTGGATTGTTCCTTCAGATGCTAGACCATAAAAACAGATGACATATAGAAGAAACTAAGACCAGTGGTCCATAAAATCGCTGTAATCTCATCAAACACCAAGAACAATTATAGCCCAAACTTATATCACCAGACCTATCAAGTTATAATTTGTATATATCTATTTTAGAAACTGCATCATTTAACTCACTCACAAAGGTGTGAGGAAGATTAACTAACTAGATAATTTCACAAAGTGCTTAGATAATAAAAGGTAAAGGAGTGAATGCCAAGGATTATTGCTTTAGACCCTCTGCCAACGCTGAAAGACCAAAGTTAATGTTTTGTTTCATTTTCCACTGTCTGGGTAGCTCAAGTTCATTAGTTCCAAGAATGGGGGCGGTGGGAGGTGAGAAGTGTCTTTTCAGGAGAAAGAGAACATAGATTCATATCCCAAGGGGGAAGCAAAGTCATGGGACTTAACAGAGCATTTCTCCACTTAAAAAGCATTGAAAGACAATTTCCCAGGGTGTCTCATGCTTCTTCATGCCTTGCAAGAAAAGGCACTGATTGCCTTTGTTTTGGATTATCTTTCAAGAATGTTTATATACTCAACCTTGGAACACAGAGATATTGTCCCAGTCCAAAGCCAAGAGCAGGTTCCTTGTAGCCTCAGAATATAAAAATAGGGTCTCCCTCTGGAACAAAGGGTTGGTATCTTTAGTACCCATTTTAAAGATTTGAATTCTCTATGCTCAGGGTCTCTCTCATGTCACATAACTCACCTGAACCTCTTTGTGGCATCTGGATCTCTATGCCATGCAGTGCAAGCCGAGGCTTGGGGAACTGGTGCAAGCAATACCATTAGCGGGTAATCTGGCTAACAGAATTGTCCTAAGTAATAAAGTCCTTTGTCTCTGATCCAGGAATCACATGTCTTCTGTTAGCATCTGTGAAAGTATGGTTGGCTAAATATTAGCCTGGTCCTAACTGGTTTGGCTTGGTGGACAGAGCGTCGGCCTATGGACTGAAGAGTCCCAGGCTCGATTCCGGTCAAGGGCATGTAGCTTTATTGCAGGCACGTCCCCAGTAGGAGGTGTGCAGGAGGCAGCTGATCGATGTTTCTCTCTCATCGATGTTTCTAACCCTCTATCCCTCTCCCTTCCTCTCTGTAAAAAATCAATAAAATTTAATAAATAAATAAATTTTAGCCTGATAGCAGGATAAAAACTCAAACCTTCAACAGGATATATACGCATATGTATATTTATATGCATTTAAAATAAGTATCCTATGGTGAAAAGTCTCTGAAAATATTTGAGATTTATAGTCAACATTGTCCTTAGACCCCTGTAGAGAAGTAATCATAAGAGACAGGGAAAGTAATTTTAAAACTTGAGCAAAACAACATGTAACCATGAAACATGATTTCACTTGATGTGGAGGATTAGCTCATCAAGGTCTAGCTCAGACACCCTTTCTTCTTGCCATTCCATTCATTTTCATTCTCAACCCTGAACAGTTACTCACTAAATGATTGCTGTCCTGACCCCTTCCTCTTTCACCCCAAGTCTGAGACTGTACTTTCCAAAGCTCATTCTCTGGCTTCTGATTTATGATTCTGACAGCACTTCACTGAGTGAGGCTTCATGGAAAATTATGTCATTACACAAATTATACAAATTGCCATTAACTGATGTAATGTACTATAAAGAACTGGAAGCATAAATAAAAAAAGTATCTGAATTTCTCTTCTACATGTTTGTAATACTTTATCACATATTTTTCAATTCAGTTAATATATATGCCATTAGAAGAAACAACATTGTTTACCACATTTATTTTATTCTTCTTTATTTTTAATTATTTACTTACTTTTCTTGGTAAAGTACTTTAGTAATAATTTAGAAATCTAAAACATTTTTGAAATATCAAATATGCCATTATATCTAAAGTCAGAAGAGGAAAAATTAAATATTGAATGACATATTTTTAAACAAGAAACTTTTATTAGTGTGATCGCATATTGATTGAAAAAAGTTCAAGGCAGTAAGGAAATCAGGCCATGTGTAACTTTCTCTGATGGATGATATGAATAAAAGCAAAGTGCAAAGTAAGATCTCTTTTGATTTTCCTCTTAGTATTAGCCCTGACTGTTAACTTCCAGACACAATGTGAATTTGGATTCTGGTCTACCTGTTTTATGTTTACTGATGACAGCAAAAAAATTGGAGAGGTAATCCAATTACAGTGTAACAGATTTGTCTTGGATCACCTTATGTAAATGCAGCAGTTCTTTCCTTGCTGGGTAGCCTCTTGGTTTTAGTGGAGGTGAACAAAAAGGTGGAATCAGCCAATCAAACAAGCCTCACTGAGTCTAGTTCACATTACAGGCCTAGAAGTTGAGGAAATTTAAAAGAAGGAAGTTGCAAATAAAAGAAAGGGAGCAAAAGGGCATTGGAGAGAATGTGGAATTTGGTAAGAGAACAAAGACAGACAGTATGTTATTATATAACTTCTCTTACTATAATTTCTTCCTCACCCAATTCCACTTGCTACCTCATACTTCATCCAACTTCACCATATGCTGAACTAGTCATGCCCCTCCCACTTGCTTTCAAAGCTTAATTTCTCCTGTCTAGAATCCACAACTTAGTCTTACCAGATCTATAAAATATTTTCTGCTATTCTCCTAAAACTAATCTCTACCCAGATGGGCCAGTAGACTAAGTCTATAGGTAAGATCAACTACTAACTGTCCTTCAAGAATACCTTCCTTATCTTCTTCATACTCATCACTCAAAACATATATGCTCAGAAAAAAATGACAAATCAAACTACATTAATGTTAATGTATAAGTACCTCATGAGATATCCTTCCCCGAGAGCAGAATTAATTATAAGGAGAGAATCAAGAACATCAATGCATCTAAAAAGGACAGAGAGAAAAAATGAAAGGTAACATACTTCCAGAGGGAGGAGCATCAACCTCAACAATCCCTATTAAGCCAGAGAATCTAGATCCTTCTCCTGAATTTTCATTTGCTATTACAAATGATAACATAGCTAGAGAATCAGGTAATACCAATAACACATACAGAAAAAAGACTATATATATATATATATATATATATATATATATATATATATATCTTAAAGACTCTCATAAAGAACCTATGACTTGGGTTTATGAATCATCAAATGTTAACTTTCATAGGAGCTCAGAATTATTACTTCAGGAAAAGTGGTATCCTTAGCAATCAACAACACTGATATGCTATGGAGGCTGAATATATAAAGGCTTAGAAAATTGAACAAGTCAGAATGAAGCCTGAGGCTGTTTTGATGTTTCCACATAAGCCCCAAATCTCACTGATGTTTGTTGGTTTCTATGTTAATAGAAAAATTGCTTAATATTCCAAAAAGTTTTTCCAGAACTGAGTTGGCTTATATGTCCATGATTTCTAAGTGAAAAGAGAGCTATGAACAGGACTTAGAAGTTCTTTGTAATAGAATTTGGGTATAGTCATGAAACTCCATTCTTCCCCTTAGCAGAGGATCCCATACTTTCATATCACTGCCCCTGATTTAAAGAGTATGAGAATGAATTTTAGGATGGTAGGAGTTGATAGACATGCACCTGGCCATAGGTACAGAATAAGAGAGCACAAAAGTTAGGTTAAGAAAGAGAGATCATATAAATAACACAGAATTTTGTTTTTGCTTTTATTTTTATTGATTTCTTTTTATCAGTTGTAGGGTTTTTAATTCAGCACTGTTGACATATTAGGCCTTATATTTATTTATTGTAGAGGCTGTCCTGTGCATTGTAGGGTGTCTACTCACAGCCTTGATTGCTGTCTCCTAATTGCCAGTAAAACCCTTCCCCTAAGTTGTGAAAATCAAAATTGTCTCCAGACATTGCCAAATGTCACCTGACAGGCAAAATCATCCCTGGCTGAAAACCATTGCTCCAGGGAGACCCAACTGAATCTACACAATTGCTAATACAACCATTAAGATTTTGAAGGATTGAGTATGTGCCCTTAGTCAAGTCATATTCCTTTTTCTGGGCTATCTTTTTGCCATCTGTAAAATTAAATGCCCCAAGAAGTTTTCCAGTTATAAGTCTGAATGAGTTTAAGGTTTTTATTCCATAAAGGTGCTTCACATATTTTGTGGTTTCAACCAGAAAATTCAGTGAAGATTTTGTTATGACTTACCTAAGATGGAGGTAAAACTTGCATTATGGAACCATCTTTTTTCTGGAGAAACTTGGAGTTATTAGAGAACAAAATACATACATAGTAAGTGATGATGGTGTTTATGGTTGTTATGATAAATTGTGGATACATCTCTTTTCTGGTGAAACTCAGTGTTATCCGAGAAGGAAATATTAAGTAAGGATGGTATTTATGGTTATTTAAATAGATTATAAACTACAACAAGAACCCTTGAAATGGGAGAACATAAAATTTATTCAAGGTATTATGGAAAACATCAACTCATGGAAGGAGTCTATGAGTCAAGGAAGGAGAGTTCCATGAAAATCCAACTCTTTTGCACACTGCAGGCCATCCACAAATGAAGAGAGTACACTATCTTTTTTAAATATATTTCCATTTCTATTTGTAACATGTTATTAAGGTTCTTCCATTCTCTGAGAGATCAGATTTCTCTCTCTTTTTGATTAATATAGAAGCAAGACCATGATATTCAATTCAGAGAAACAGAAGCTCCTCAGACCCCTATAGTATCTCCAAGTCCTGACTCACTCATTATAAAGGCCACAAAATAAGAAGAAAAATAGAACATAAGCTCTGCCACTAAGAAGCTTAAAATCCAGTTAAAGTTACAGGATTAACCCAATGGATTAAATAACAATAATATGATACTATATATTTAAGTACTAAATTGTACTTAAGCATCATAGGAGGGCTTCAGAAAGAAGAAGGCGTTGCATCAGGTGAGAGGCAAAGCTTTGAGAGTCTAGGATTCTATGTTTGAAAAGAGGTAGAAAACATATGCTTAAATAACATTTGAATAGCATTTTACATTCTATTTGACCATAAACAAAGGTTGAATTAAATAGGTACATGATGTAGAGTTGCCTGACATACTTTTAAAGACTAGGAATGTTATAGCTTACCTAGATTTCATTGACAGCAATAAAGTCATTTGAACGTGTGTTGCCCTATTAGAATTTGTTAATATTTATGACAATTTCACTTCATACAATATGAGTTACACATATTTACTTAGATGCCAATTTAAGTAGAGATGCTTGTTATTTTCCTTGTATAAGTTTTTTTGAACTTCATTTTCTCAAGGTGTAGGGATCTGGCCTAGAGGCCAGAGAGAGGGAGCAATTGAAAATGTAGGAATTGCCGGTGGACAACGAGTTACATGAAATATTTCTCCTCAGATCACTCTGTATTTCACATGACAGCTCCCTGCTAGTGACTAAAACTGCCTATTGAAGAAAGCCCATTCTTATCTTGTTTCTTCCTTAATAACACACAGGATTAGCTTTTGCTAATAATATAGAAATCTAGAAGTTGACTTCTAATTCATATTAATAACTAGGGTACACCTATTTCATAGATCTTCTAGTATTTCTACTTTTCATCTTATTCCCAAAGAGGTTCTGATTAACTGAAGCCCCATAACACCAAACTTTGATGTCAAATACTAAATTCCTCCTGGTCTAAAGCAATCATCAAATTGAAAGTTCCTTTTGAAACTGCTAACAGTGTCTTTGAACCTCTGTATCTGTGGAATATCCCAGCCAAAGGGGGTGACAGCAGTTAATATATATCTCATTAGGTAGCTTTAAAGATGAAACATTCCCCTTCATACAACACTAAAAATACATTACCCTCTGTTTGTTCAAATCATTTTAATGTTCATGTGACAATCAAATGGAATAAGTTTGAAAAGTAATTTTATTTTGGCCAAAGGGGTGTATTTGTACACTAAAGCAATTAAGAATGAATTAAGTGGAATTGGGACATGTACTCTTCCACTGAATGTAATTGGTGACATTACTTCTATAGCTCTGGCTTCTGCTCTTACTTCATTTAATTAATCTGATACTTACTAATGGAAGACTTAGACAAATCACATTATGTATGAATCTCCACCTCCTCATTTTTAAAACTAAATAATCACTTTAACCCTCCCCACCCAATTCTAAGAATTGGTAAGTATAATTTTAACCTCTACTGTCACCAAATCTTGTATGCACTAATATATGTAGTAATCTTACCTTTTATGATGCAGTGTTTGAAATGCTAATTAGGTTTGGGGGATATTTATTATTTGTAATAAATAGCATTATTTATTTGAACATCTAACTTTTTCAGTTAAATTTTAAATATTTTAGGATAAGTTTAATACTATGTATATTTTAGATCTTTTCAGTGCAATGACTCATAGTTACATCAATAACATTTGATTTATTAAAGCACTTGATTCCATAATAGGATGTCACTATGGTCCAGGGAATGGAAGAAAGGAACCAACATTAATTAGCATCTGCTGTGCCTGACACATTTATAAGGTAGGTAACATGTTCCCTCATTATAGCAAAGAAAACTAAAGGGAGTAATAAGTGTTGGAACCAGAATTTACCCACAAATGTCTGATTTCAACAGCCATTCATATTTTCTCTTAAACACATAATTGTGTTTTGTTTTGCTTTGTTTTGTTCATCTTAACCTTACAATTTTGCCTGGGTTGCTTGTTTCTGTTTGTTTGAGTACAGTGGCTAACTATAAAATCAGTATTCTACTGTTTTCTCCTCCTTATCATATATGCATACATAAACACACAGCATGCACACATACTCACCAGAAATAGAACTCACCACTTAGGATGAAAAATAAGTAAATAAGAAACAAAAGTCATTTCACTTGCTCTGCCTTTTAATCTTCATTTTATATCTTTATTTTTTTCTGATAGAAAACCAATCATTACTAAACAAAAAAGCTAAAACTATAAAAACATAATAAAACAAAACATTTATTAATGAGTAGTAACCCGTTGCAGGAAGATCCCTGCAAGAATATGGATAACAGATCAACCAAACAACTTTTATGTATGCATTTAAGCGTAACCAATGGACAGAAAACATTGGGGAGAAGGGGAGGCGGGGGGAAGGAGAGGGGAACAAAAGAGATATACGTACTAATCTTTGTAATACTTTATGTAATAAAAATATTTTTTAAAAAAGAATAGGGCTTCCTGAGCCATAGTGAAGCAGAGAAGGGAGCAAAGCCTGCCACAACTCCTGTCTCTGCTGCCTCAGCTCCCTCCTGTCTCTGCTGCCTCAGCTCTTCCTCTCTCTAGCCCCCCTTCTCCCTCCCTTCTTCACCATCTCCGCTGCCTAGGCTCCATTCCCTTCTCCACCTCTTGGTTCCCTTCTGCAGCACTTGGCTTCCTTCTATGCTAGCTTTAGTCTTCGCTCTCCTGTGTATGCAAAATAACCGCCGTGTTTGATGGATTCATTTGCATACACTCACTCTGATTGGCTTGTTGGCGTGGCTTGGCTGGTGGGCATGGCTTAGGTGTCTCAGAGTGAAGGTTAATTTGCATATCACTCTTTTATTAGAGTAGATAATTGACTAGTCCTTTAAATTCTAGAATGTAGAGGACACTTGAAAACTCTTAAGCTAACATTCACAGGAGAAGAAGGAAAAGTAATTTACAATTAAAGAAAAAACTAAGAGTAATATTTTGCTATAACTATTGGAAATGGAATTGTAAACCTGGTGTTTGCAACTTGCTATGATGTGGGTAGATGCTCTGGTATTGACCAATGCAATCACAAAGGCAACCAACATCACAGCATGGTGGGAAATAAAAATTTAAGAGAAATTTGCCTATCTCTCTCTCTCTCTGCTGTCTTGGTCCTTCCACTGGCGAAATCCCTTAGATGTTGACATCAAGAACCCTCAAATTGCTGTTTCTTTCTCACTTCCAACAGCAACTGCATTTTTCCAGAGATTTCAATATACCATTGAGAATATTACACTTTGATTCAATTCTTAAATTCCTAGACTGCATTATGCTTAGACCAATCACAGAGCTATATGATGTATTTAATGCAAAGTCTCCTTTGCAAGTAAAGAAGCAGGCAAGCAACAATACAGTACAATTGTGAAGTTTCAAAAGATTGGGACAAAGTTGTGCTTGGCTCTTAGTTTGCCCATGAACTCTTTCCCATCAATAAGATTGAAACTTTGACTCAAACTCTATTATTGCTTCTTCATCTATTTTTGATAATGTTGACATTTAAATACTAACCATGTATTTAAATTTTTTTTTCTTAGAAAATACATTGATCTTAGTATGTGCATCTATTCTCATATCATACAATAATCAACCACATAATCCTTAGTAATTTATTTATGAGTGTCAGGTATTTTATCCATAAGTAAGTACATTGAAATGCATGTGCCTTTCCTTTCATCTCTAAAATGCTAAGGATTACCACTCATTTGTTCATTCATTTATGCATTTTTGGTTGTTACTGATTATTGAGGGTTTTTGTTTGTTCTTTGTTTTTACATAAAATAACCATTGTCACTTGTCTTTTAAGAGAACTTTGAAGAGGAAGGTGCTCACATTATTGAGAACTCACTCCTTATTAATGTACATACTAGATTTCAAGCTAAATATTCAAATTGTTCACTCAAAGTTACCCTAAAATCACTTATGCATCCCAAATCCTAACATCTTACGTCCTTGTCCTCCTCACCCCCAACAGCTTCTTGTCCATACCATATGAGTCATTCACTTCAATGGTTACAATCTTGACCTTACCATCATCAATATCTCTGAAATATTGAATCATCATTATGATTACTTTTTATCCATAGTCTTGTCATCCCAGATCATTAATTCTAATTCTTCACTTTCACTCAGTTGATTCTGCAACTTTTTTATTCCCTGACATCCCAATTACATGTTTATCTCTGTTCTTAACCTACATAGGTTCCATAGTTCAGCAATATAAACACACATTAGGAAGTACCCTTCACACTCCTGTCCTATGCCCTATAAATCCTCTCTCAAAAGTCCAATCTATGTTAAGACTAGCTGACTTCTTACTCTATGTGTATGTCTGAAAAGCTGAATATGATTACAGAAGATCACATAACTGTTGACTGGTTTTATGATGAATTTATCAACATGTCAAGATAATCTTACTATACCTTCCTAGTAAATTTCTTTCTCATTGTAAAAAATATTGTGTTATACATTCTGTTTTCCTCTCAGATATCCAAAGCTCCATCTTTACTCCATCATTCACAGCTCATGACATCATCTTATTTTTCATTAAGAAAATAGACACAAAGAAAAGTGATCTTGTCTATCCATCGAGTGGTCCATCACTTTGCATACATCTCTGCCCAGAGTACTTTTCCTTCTCCTTTGTTATAATAAAGCAATTGGTGCTGCTTCTATCTAAAAATAACCCCTCCAGATGTACCTTGAAACCTCATCCCCTTCCTACTACTCAAGGCTAAACATTGACTCTACAGTTCTTCCCTCACCCACCTCTCTTATATTACCTCTTAAAACAGAAACTTTTCCTCAATTAACACACACACACACACACACACACACACATGCTTTAGTATATTGTAAGAATCCTTCAATCTCATTATCTTCTCAATCATTTCTTTAAGAGTGAAACTAATAAAAGATTTTCTTTACTCCATGTTCTCACCTCCCATTCCCTCTCAACTCACTATTACCTTATCTTACTTACGTCTATACTACTTTAAAAATAGCTCCTAACAAGATAATTGACTACTGTTTTTATATATCTGAGTGTTGATCTTATGTTCTTCACCATCAACAAGTTTTATCAATCTTAATTCCAGAATATATCTGGAATATGTTCAGTTCTTCCCATCTACATTATTATAACTAATCCAAGCTACCATCACCTGCCATCCAGACTATTGATATTGTCTCCCAACTGATTCTTCTTGTCCCTCTTCATCATCCATTCTCCACTGCTTTTATAAAAGCCAGAATAAGCCATTGAAAGCATGCAAGTATATCAACTTCTCCCCAATATGCATACATGTACAACCCTCTAAGGGCTTAGGGGAGGTTGTGTGTAGAAAGAAAAAAAAATATGGTTTCTTCTAAGTGGTTTGAATCCTAGGAATGCAAACAGATCATTACAGATCACAAGTTGTACGATCTTCCTTGATGGAGCCATCTAGAAACCTAGAAAAGGATATGACTTCTAAGATAAGAGAAAGTCATCAAATGAGTCACACTGATGGTGTTCCCCACCCCATCAGTGCTAAATAGTATAATGTCTAAATTAATTTTTCTTATTTTAGATGAATTTAAATGGTCAATAGGAGGGAGTTCATGATATAAATATGGTTCTTCTTTTCACGATAGTAAAAGCTAAAATGGAAATATTTCTAAAGTTCAAGCACATCTACAAAGAATACCAAAAAAAAAAAATCAGTTTCCATTTGTTATTTAAGAAGTACTGTGCAACTTAATCTATCTCAAACTGTGCTTTTGTGTCTAGGAAAGCCTGGCTACAAATTCGCACTGACTTGCCTTTGTTAGGCCCAGAGGTATTTAGCCCACACTAGAATGCGTGGTCTTTTACTTGTATGAATACCTTCAAGAAGCAAAACAAAGTAAAATTTTAAAAATAGAGCTTCAAAGCCTAAGTAACAAAGAAAACAGAATGCCCATTTGATTTGACCACTTCTCTATCTTAGGGATCATGCTATCGATCCACTGCACATAGATAAACTGCAATGCATGACCACTCATTGTCTGAGATAATCTTGCATTTGCCTGCACAGTGCCTCACCTGCCTTCATGTATAGCAAGCAATCCCTAGGAAATGAGGAGGGCTGTGGCAAAGGCCTGGATAAAGAAAGGCAGTGCTCTTTGTCTCATATACCTCACTCTCTTCTCAGCTTTTCCTCCCTTTGCCTTTCATTTCCGTGTTTGCCAAAGAAAAGAATTAATGGAGTGAAAGTTGTAGATCTGAGGCAGGTGTCATTGGCATCGGACGCTTTTTCACCTATTCTCAAGTAAGTGGCAGGTCACTGGGAGACTGTCTATATGCTAAGTTGCTCTTTTGCTGAAGGCTTTTCTGAGGGGAGTCATATTTGCCAACTGCTGAGATGCAGACATTTTATCTGTCCTAACTATAGAATCCCTTTAACGCTGTTTATTCCCATGTTGGGAGTAAACAACAATTTTAAATGACCAGAAAAATAAGTAACACTCTGAATGTCTCCAGTACATGTGCCCCTTTGTACAGTTCTATACATCATGTATTTCTAGCCTCCCTCTTTCCTGTGCCCATGGAATGGGCATTGCTTCACAGTGTGCCAATGGGGAGGATATATGACCACTTTTTAAAATATACTTTTATTGATTTCAGAGAGGAAGGGAGAGATAGAGAGAGATATGAACATCAATGATTAGAGAGAATCATTGATCATCTGCCTCCTGCACACCCCACACTGGGGGCTGGAGCCTGCACTCTGTGCATGTGCCCTGATCAGGAATTGTACTGTGATCTCCCAGTTCATAGGTCAATGCTCAACTACTGAGCAACACTGGCCAGGTGACACATGACCTTTTTTTTTTTTTTTTTTTTTTTTTTACACTTTATAGATCTTTAACATGTTCTTATGGCCTTGCAATTCTACTTGAATGTAGCTAGGCATTCTCATTGGTTATCCCTGAGTCTCCTCCTTAGTACTCTAAATCTTCTTTGAAAGACAATAACTAATTTATTTAAAAGAGACAAAGATAAACAGAGTAGGTATTATGTATACAAAAGAGGTTGCCACCATTGAAATAAAAGTGGAAGGTCTTCAGGAAGAACCTTTTGGCCTGAAATTTCACCATAAAAATATGTTACTTATGAAGCCACTGGGCTGAAAAGTAACAAACTTCCACCATATCCACCGTGTCATCACCTGCATAATGTTTGAATGCCTTGAAATCAGAGATTTAGCCATAACTTTCAGTAATCTATTTTAAATATTAAAAAAATGTTAGTTATCACCAGAGCAGAACATTTCAGACATCTTGTTCTGACAACCACATTTTGTTCTGGCAAACATTAACTACAAAATTTTGTAACACTTAGTTAAAAGGGGATATAAAATCATGCATAGTGAGTCAGGGAGACTAGGAAAAGTGCCTGTCAGTCAAGCTTGGGAGCCATGGATTGGCTAGAGTAGGTGGGGCTATTGCAAGTCCATGCAAATTTGGGAATATATAGTCCTCTAAACAAAGGAGTTCTCTTTATTGGATGTTGGGTCTCTTGCATTTGACCATGTGCTCCATGGCCATGTGGATCCCACATGCAGTGGACTGATGGAGTGCAATGAGGAACACAAACTAAGCTACCCTGATGCTGGACTGGACACTGCTCCAATACAGAGTGAGAATTCTGGACACTGGCTTTGATTCTATTGAAGCCACAGTCAACCTTCCTTCTTGGGGAGGGACAAAGGAAAGTGGGGCCCTGGAAACTCATAGGTTTGGTTCCACAGCAATAAAGCTTCCTATAATATCTCATTCTCTTGTACAAATTCAGAAAATTATTTTCTCAGGATATCATAAGAAACCCATTCCCCACTGATAACAAAACCAGCATCAGTTGAGTGATGGAGGGGGGGTGGTAAAATCCAGACTTCAGAGTGCAATGGAGCAGCGGGATATGAAAGGTATTAATAATAATAATGTTTACATTGGCATGTATCCACCATCCACTTCTCTGTAGCTATAAAAAGTCATGAAGAGAGATATAGGTATAGATATGATGATACAATTATACAAAGATATGACTGTAGACATAGATTAGAGATAGATAGAGATAGAGATAGAGATAGAAATAGAGATAGAGATAGAGATATGTATACACACATACTAAGAAAGATATAGGATCTCACTTAGCATTCAGTATATCTACTCACCTGCCTTAGGAGTCATTAGAGATTGAGATTGGGTTTCTTCAATTCCAAACAGTATTCCTTTCTTCATTTCATGTCACCACCTTCCTCTGAGTTTTACATATTCAATCTTAATACCCCCACAATGATGAACAAAGTGTTTGCATTTTACTGGCATAAGATAGTAAGTGCTTTAGAAGTCATAATATTACATACATAAAGCTTTTGAATAATCCTTCAAAATGTCAAGGCACATACCACATAAGCAATTGTTGAATATATTTTGTAGGAGAAGAAGTTAATTTAAAGCACTTGTGATATTTAATGCCACTTAGGACAGCTGGGGAAAAATTCTAGCACTCTGATGTACTTATCAACCCATCATGTCCTTTCTGAGGTTAGAATGAGCCCCAAGCAAAATGGAGACTCATTTTTGAAAGCCCCAGCTCCCAAGTTCTCAGTATGTCTCTTCCTAACTTTGGTACCCCTCTTTCCCTTTTTTGTACCCTTAGGTGGCTATATGCTCCAAGCTCATGCTTAAATAACACCAGGGATTTTTAGCTAATACGGGCTTAAAATATTAACTCAAAGAGGGTATTTGCACTTCAAAAGAGAACTCAGGAAGACAAAATACTTTGAATTCCAAGGTAGAAATGTATAAAGATTTCATCTCAAGCGATGTATACATTGTTGGAAAATATTTTTGGAATGCTTAAGACATTTGGCATCCCTTAAATTTTACTTGAACAGTGTGTTAACAGACTAGAAACTATTAATATTTGGGGAACAGTATTTCACTCTCACCTGGCCATCTTTGAATACAATGGAGGCTATCTTTCAAAAACTAATTCCAAACATCTGAGGTAAGTTTACATAAAATGGACCTGGCGAGTACTATGCTAAGTGAACAAGTCAGACAGAAAAAAGACAAATACCATAGGATTTCACTTAAATATGGAATCTAATTAACAAAATAAACTAGCAAACAAAATAGAAAAAAAACACGTAGATACAGAGAACAGACTGATGGCTATTAGAATGGAGGGGGTGGGGGACTGAGTGAAAAAGGTATAGGGATTAAGAAACAAAAAGTGATAGACACAGACAACAGTATGGTGATTACCAGAGAGGAAGGGGTTTGGGGCAGGGCAGGTAGAAGAGGCTAAATGGTGGAATAAATGGTGATGGAAGGAAACTTGACCTTGCTTAGTAAGCACATAATACAATATACAGATGTGTACTATTGAATTGTACACCTGAAACCTATGTAATTTTATTAACCAATGTCATCTCAATAAATTCAATATTAAAAAAAGACAGAACAACAACAAAAAATTAATTTTGACCTCTGTAGATGTCTATCAAAAACAAATGTTTTTGCATAGCCATTGTGGCTCAGTAGTTGAGCACCAACCTATGAACCAGGATTCCGTTAAGGGGACTACCTCTGTGTTCTCTTCTCTCATGGTTCAATTCACAGTCAGGGCACATGCCAGGGTTGCTGGCTTAATGCCCAGTAGGTGTGCAGGAGGCAGCTGGTCAATGATTCTCATCATTGATGTTTTCTATTTCTCTTTTTCCCTCCTCTCTGAAACAAATAAAAAAATGTAATTAATTTTTTTTTTTTTCAAATAAAAAGATCCACAGCATTCCCTACTCAGTCAAAGGTTTTGACATTTTAGTACAGGAGGCACTAAAATATATTCAACATATTCATTCACTTGTATCTCTTGTTTTACCTTTCAAGGAGTTTCTGGCTTCTTAGAAAATTAATTTTTATTATATCCTGTACAAGAGAATGATTTACAACGTCGATGCAGCATCAACAGCAGGTTGTATAGCTTTAACATAAAATCCTCATACTTTCCTCATATCTTTAGGAGGGGAAATAATATTTCTCTATGCTTATTTTAGAGACAGTTTATCATAGTGGAGTATTTGTCTGAAAATAGTTATTAGTTTGCTGTCACTTCATCTAAGTCATTAAGCTTTTCTGTGTCTCAGTTTCCTAATTCCTAAATATAAAATTTCCTCAATATAAAAATAGAGAGTTTGGGATAGCTGCTCTCCATTTTTTTTTCTTCTGCCACCTGGGTATGTCACTTTTCTGAACTCTTTAAAAGTTCTAATAATTCCTCCTCTGGGGTGACGGTCGGGGAAAGTTCTTAACTCTGGTGACTGCATGTCAGTCATTTGCTTGTTAATATTTTGCTTAAGTGGTGACAGTGGCCCAGAGTAGTAATGTAATGCAACACTACTCTAAACCTTAGAAAGAACAAAATTAGAAAGAACAAAATAATCTCTGAATCTCACAAGCAAGACTAGAACTGTGAAGTAAGAATGTTATATGACTAGGGGCTGCTTCTTGGTATTATTTTTTTAATATATTTTATTGATTTTTTACAGAGAGGAAGGGAGAAGAATAGAGAGTTAGAAACATCTTTGAGAGAGAAACATTGATCAGCTGCCGCCCACACCCCCCACACTGGGGATGTGCCTGCAACCAAGGTACATGCCCTTGACCGAAATTGAATCCGGGATCCTTCAGTCTGCAGGCCGACACTCTATCCACTGAGCTAAACTGGTCAGGGGTTCAGTATTATTATTTTTATGTTACTAAATTTGTAATTTTTTGAAGTAGCCTTCTCCTGATACCATAAACCTTGATGTCTACAAGAAACAGAACAGAACCTGGATACATGGTCACTGGGTAGACTTGTTACATCATGCTTCCCTTGCCAATTAGTTTTATCTCCCTATTACCATGCTTCTCCTGAGTGTCTAGTGCCTTGGAGGTTCCTCCCCACAAGATCCTCTAGTTCCCACTCCCTCTTCCAGCGCTTACCCACCGACGGTGCTTCATCTAGGCCTGCCAGGACATAAATGATTCCTTTAAGAGGACTACTTCTGTGTTCTCTTCTCTCATGGAACTTGATTAATAACACTAGGTAAATGAAAATATGTTCTCAATATAATAAAAATGGTGAATATTAGGATATGTCTTATTTTATTTACTCTCCTTCAAATGCTAAAATGACAACTGTGTGTCACTTTAGTTTAAATCATTCAGTAGTTGAAGACCTAATAATAGGGTCAATGTATTTTTTAAGCCAAGTGCTTATTTGTATGGGCTTACTGTAGTAGTACATGTGATAGAAAGCCTTCTAGTTCTCTGCTGTTTACCTCTTAAAATTCTGTACACTGTCTATATCCTTCAGTCAGACAAGACTAGTCACTACTCCCAATAGCTATTATCCATTTAAAACTCGGTTCTCCCAGTGACTCAGGTTTCAAACACAGCTTAAACTTAACGTTCCTGATTCTTCATTTCTACAGAATTTTGTTTGTGTCTACCTCATTTGATTATGAGAATCCAATAAAATAAGTGTCCATGAAGCACTTAGCATGGTGAAATTGTAACCATTATTACATTATTTTTTCTTCTCTTTTCATCTCTTTAGCATTGAAAGAAATAATAATAAAACTATTAGTCAAATTAGCTGAATGAATCTAAATTAATATTCGTTAACTGGATAGCATAAAAATATAGAAAATAGAGCTCAAGAGAGGAAATAGAGAAATAGACAGCAACAGTCCAAAAAAACATGACAAAACCAAGACTAATGTAGGAATTTCAGCAGATCTCTGGCAGATTCTATGGTGAAATCACCCCCCAAAAAAGTAACTATCTTTCCTATTTCTGGGTCAATTCTCTTTTTCAGAGGAATATTTAAAAACTGAAATAAAGTATTGTAGACATGGCTGCTATATTTTCGCAGGAGTTTTATGCCTTTACATTTTTACATGACTCAATCAACATTTCAGCTTTTCTTTTAAAATCCTTTCCTTTTCCCATTAGTCTGTTAATAATCGTTGCTTCCTGGCATCCCCATTTTGTCAGGTTATTATGCATTCCTCAGCATTGTGAAAAATGAAAAGTGGAAAAATCACATATTTTTCAGCTGACTTAACACTCTGTAAAGTGCTGAAATTATTAATTGAACATCTTGATTATAAATTAGGTGGAAATAATGTTGAAGAAGCAGCCCCTAGTCATATAGGATTATTATAAGGGCAACACACTGAATGATTTGAATTTTATTCTGGTAGTAGTAAATATAGTTAATGCCTGTGAATATGAGCTCATAGATTTTGGCTGAATATCAACCAAATCAAGCAAGCAATTACCTTTGCAATTTTAAGGTTTGCATCCTAAAACCTTGTGACTCCTGCATTTTTGCCCTACTAACTGATTGAGAACTATATCCAGAGTTTACAGCTAAGCTAATGGCCATCTGACTCCTGGAAACATTTAATCCAAAATCACAACATTTTTAAAAGCAGTAAAATTTGCTCCACTAATTTCTAAGTGGGGATAATACAAAATAAAGTATGCTGGATATTCACCTTTAAATAGTAGCATGAAAAATGTATTCATCTTGGGCAAATTAAAGCATCATCCAAGACTTTAACAAGTGTTTAACTTGCTAAAGATACTAAACTAACTTCAATCTCGGTAAAACTTACTAGCATATCACATTTAACGCATATATGTCCTACTTGTTCCTTTCTAGAGAACCCTGAATGATACTGACCCCCTCAACTCCTTTCCTAGTGGATCTGCCATTGTCATCTTCCTCCTTTACCTGTCAGAGGAGAAGGCACAGAAAATATGCCGAGAGGCACATTCCTGAAAGGGTTTATGGATCTGGAAGTGGCATATAGCATTATCTGTTCATATTCCTATAAAAGACTTAGTCACCTGGCTATGCCCCAGTGCTGGAGAAGCGGGGAAATGTCTTTTAAATGGACTCCAAAACAGAGAGCAGCTTTTGGTGAACAGCTAATGTTCTCTACTAAAATTTTCAGTAATCTAATATAATAAAAGAGAAACATGCAAATTGACTGTTACCACCAGCCAATCAGAGCGGCTGTATGCAAATTAACCCAGCCAAGATGGAGGCTGGCAGGGCGGCTCTGCACTGGAGCCTCCACGGCTGGCTGGCATAGCTGTGCCAGGTGTGTCAGCTCAGTGGGAGGGGGGGTCTGGCCTGGGGCCTCCTCGGGGCGTCCAGGAGCAGATGTCCTGGGTCTGCTGCCTAGCTCCACCCCCGGGAGCCTCCGAGGAGTATCCAGGAGAGCCTGTCCCGGGTCCACTGCCTGGCTCCACTCCCTAGGGGCCTCCCCGGGGCATGTAGGAGCACGGACCTCTGCAGGGTGTGCAGGAGCAGCCGTCCTGGGCCTGATGCCTGGCTTTGCCCCCCGGGGGCCTCTGTGGGACATCCAGGAACGCCTGTCCTGGGTCTGCTGCCTGGCTCTGCCCTGGGGGCCTCCGCAGGGTGTCCAGGAACACCTGTCCAGGGTCCGCTACCTTCATCCACCCCCCCCAGGGGCCTTCACAGGGCGTGCAGGAGTGTCTGCTGGACAGTGCGGAGAATCCGAAGCCAGTTCACTGCCCAGCTCCACCCCGGGTGTGTTTACTCAGCAGCAGGGCCCCACAGAGGGATCCTGCACCAGCATCCGCCCCTAACTCACCACCCAGCTCTGCGCCAGGTGTGTCGCCTCAGCGGTGTGGGCCCACCAGGCATGTGCAATCGTGGGCCCTCTGGTGGGAAACGTCCAGGCCTGCACTCACCAGCCTTCCCACCCCCCAGTGCACAAACCCTGAAGGGGCTGTGGGCAGCCTGAAAATGGCTCTCAGCCCCTCACCCAGGCTGGCCAGGCATGCCAGCAGATGGACATCCCCCCTGAGGTGTCCCAGACTGCAAGAGGGCACAGGCCGGGCTGAGGTATCCCCACGCCCCGAGTGCACAAATTTTTGTGCACCGGGCCCCTAGTATGATATATAACACAATGTTTGTAAAATTGCATTTTATTGTTCAATCAATCATTCTATCATTTAATGAGGCATCTTAGATGTCTCAGGTTTGGATGGAGAGAATGGAGGAAGGGTCATTGTAGGCTGCTTGAATAGAGCAAGTTTGAAGAGAGTGGGAATAGTAGGAAAAAGTGGAAAGAGAGGAACCCATACGGTGTGAAGAAGGGATATATCTCTCTGCATATTGTGATCTAACCTTCTTTTCCCATCTCCCTCTATTAGTGAATCATCGCCTTGATGAGAGACCATTACAATTGGATGCTGTGTATTGCTCAAACCTGTTTGAGCAACAATAACACAAAGTTTTATGTTTTGATCTGGATCTTGGAGTGAGAGGATGAAGCGAAACTAGCCTGGAGAGGAGTTATCCGTTCAAACGCATGGTCAACTCTTTGGATTTGACTCGTCAGACAATGAGTAGTTAATGTAAAGTTTCTACACAAGGAGTGATGTGATCAATGTCAACGTCAGGCATGAGACTTACCAGGTGGCTTTGTTTAAAATATGGATGGGATGAGGGAGAGAGCTGGCTTAGGCCAGTTAAGAAACAAGACTGCAATAATGGTATATGGCAGAGATAAACACCTGATTGTGGCAAATGGCAGAGAGAATTTAAAGTCATGGGGTGGGGGGTGGTGAACAATATCATGGCCGTAGTATGGACAGAACTTAATGCTTCATTGCAAATAAAAATAAGGGGCAGGAAATGTTAGAAAATATTGCCTAGGTTTAACATTCAGGAGATAGGAGGCTGGTGAAGTCTAATTGAAAGTAGGGATATTTTATCTGTTCTCTGGGAAATACTAACCTTCCCAAAAGAGATAGTCAAAATATGTGTTTCTGCTTGTGAGACCCAAGAGGAGTGGTGACCCTTAGAGAAATGCCCAATTCCCTTTGCCATCTTCAGACCTCTTGCATTACCATCCCCTACTTCATCACTCTAGAAAGACATTTAATGTTCATTAAGGAGATATAAATAGGTTGCTCTCTTATCAACCAGGCAACTGGGTCAATTTCACACTGAGTCATTAAATGTCTTAAGAACTGGTAATCTATCATGTTTTAATGACAACTTTAAAATGGTATTTCAAAACCAAAAGATTTATATCCCATTAAAAGATGACTGTAATATACTAATATAAGGCTTGACTCACCCATTGAGAGCTGTGTTTTATAGAGGGAGGAAGGGGCATAACTACTTTACAATATTGAAAACTGCTGACCATTCTGGATATTTATTTAACTTCTGTTTTGGCAGATACATACACCTATGTATGATAATTATATATAACAACCAATATACAATAACTTTACTAATATTTGAATGGGTCTTTTTAACACATAGTTGTGATCAAAAAGTTGAGCAAAAGAAGCCAGACATAAAAAGTATAACTTGTATAATTCCATTTATATAAAGTGTGAAATTAGCAAAACTAATGCATGTTATTAGGATTCAGAAAAGTCGTTGTCCTTGAAAGAAAAATAATGACCAGGAGGAGGCAAATAAATGAATGTTTTAGGGGGGATAAATGTTGATGGACAGAGACTTCATTTGGGCTGGTGAACACACATACAGTGTACAGATGATATTTTATAGAGTGAGCACCTGAAACTTGTATAATTTATTAAACAGTGTCACCCCAATAAATGCTATGACTAGGAAAACAAGTATATATTGATTTACATGCATGCACATAGTGTACTGTATGTGTGTATGTGTGTGTGTGTTTAACATACTCTGAAGTACACATCATTGGACACTTCTATCTCCAACATCAACACAGATCCATCTTCCTTTGGGATGTAATAAAAGTGTAACTATGATTAGACCAACAAGCATGATCTATATAGGCACTTACAACACCAACCCTAAGTTACTAGTACACTTTACAGTTGCATATTTTTTTTAAGAGTTAGGATTTAAAATATAAATTAATCCTTTCAAGATTCTTAATTCACTGCCACCCTCACCATTCTCCATCATTTACATCTCTTTGGTTAGCTTTTGCAATAGAATTCACTATGTAAAATAAGCAGTTAAGAATAGCCATAGAATTTTTAATGTTAATTAACTGAAATTAAATAACCTAGTTTGTGAACAAAATCAATATGGGGGATTTAAACACCATTTAAAAAATAAAGACAGCCAAGTATTATGTATTTTCTAATGGAAGTATATACATGACACATCTAAACAAGTATGACTTTCAAAAACATCAAACCTAAATCTGATAAATATCTTTATCAAAACCTGGCTAATTTTTAGAAAATGATAGAGATAGAGAAACAAATGAAACCATGCTATGGGGAATATGATCATCAAAATTCAGACTGTGGAGAAATTTACAAGACAAAGATTCAGTTTTTTAAATAATTTTCAATGGAAAAAATAATGAATAATTTATAGGTTGAAAGAAGACAAAAGACACATCAGCTATTATAGTCAAGTGACCTTTCTTGATCTGAATTAAGTAAATATAATTTTAAATATTATAATAATTGACATAAATATGATCATAAAAGGAAGTAATTTTTTACATAGCATAGGTGCATAATTTTGTTAAGATTCCTTATCTTTTAGATACACTGAATATGCTAAAATATTTACAGATGAAAACATGATATCTGGGATTTGCTTTAAAATAATATGGGATTAGGGAAAGGAGAGTGATATAGATGAAATATATTTGAGAAGAGTTGATGTAAACTGAACATAGGTAAAATTATTAATGGTTATTAATTTTAACATTCTTTGCATTTTTGTGTTGTTGTTTTTAATCCTTGCCTGAGGATGTTTTTTTCCATTGATGTTTTTAGAGAGAGTGGAAGGGATGGGGAGAGACAGAGAGATACATTGATATAAGAAAGACAGATCCAATAGTTGCTTATTAGGCCGATGCTCTAACCACTGAACAAACAGCGAGGGCCATAATTCTGTACTTTTAATTATATTTGAATCATCTCATGATAGACTTGAGGAATGATAAGGTAAAGCAGAGAGGTGGATCTTTGAGTGCATTTGATTTTATACAACATTATCCAGAGAGCTAATTATAGCAGCAAAGATATGAAGACAGATATTGGCATGAATCTTTGATTCAGAAACATCCTATTTTAAAAGTTAGTACTCATAAAAGCCAAGTGGTGAAACCAGGGCAGGTGAGCATCTACTTAGTTACAAAAGCCAAGAACAAAACAATACTGTTCCTCATTTGATGCCTTTGGGAATTAGTCACACTATCAAGATGTTGGAGAAGCACTTTGACTTGATACCTTTTGTGCTTTGGGTATACGCTTTACTGGGTTAAAATTGTTGCTGTTAGAAAAATCAGTGTCAACCATGAAGTTATGCTGACCTCTGGGCAAAGGTGAGATGAGAGGGTCAGGCTGAGAAATGAAGACAAGAGGGGAAACGTGCAAGGAGGGGAGCAAAATGTCAGAGGAAACTTTCCTTTTTTAATGAGCTGGATTTTCTCCCTTGTGCCCAGGAAGGCAGGCCTGCTTTTTCTCAGGAGAGGCGTGCAGAAGCACCTCTCGCTGCCCTCTGCTAGCGGTCTGATCATCAGTGTCAACAGAGGAGCCTTGCTCTGCCTTTAGTAGTGGCAGAGAAATTGAGAGCAGTTCCAGATCCACCCAATTACAGCTGATGGAGCCTGGGCCTGAGAAAAAAAAAGATCAGCACTTTCTCCTTTCAGAGTCTGCACGGTTCACTCTCTCCCAGATACCCTGCCTCCTCAAAGGGATGCCTTGAAAGATGGTTTAAGACTCAAAATATTTTGGATCTGCCACTACTTCCAACATCCCCAATGCTTGGATCACTCATTTTGCAAATGAGAGACCTGAAACAGATGATCCTGGAAGTTTTGTTGAACTCAGTCAGTCTCCTTCCATTTACATCCTCTAATTACCTCTAATAATAATAAGCTTCTCTCTAGCTCTTCTTTTAGAGATAGAAGTAGATGGATAAGCCCTAGGGTGATTCTCATATTTGTTCTTAAATTGTACAAGGTTTGTTTGTTTCTGTTCTGCTTTTGTTTGCTTTATTCTTTCTTTGATTGTTTCTCTATTTTCTATAACTACCTTACATATTAGATATCATACAGAAAACAGAAGGTTGATAGGGAAGTAGCTCATTACAAACCATCTTACCTTGTGACTGCAGAAATGACCCTCCCCTGTTCATTCTGATGCTCACCCCTATGCATATCCATCTCATATGCACAGAACTGTATACCTTACACACAAGTCTAATCACAACAATCCCCTGTTCAAGCACATCTCTGGTTCCCCATTTCCTAGAGGAAAATGTATGTATATTGTCCTGTGCTCTTTGTACCTTTCTACTGAAATTTTCACAATTCATAATTTAGTTGCTATATTCTACTTCACTTATCAAGTCACAATTATTTTTGCACATGCTTTCCTTTACAGGAAGTTTCCTATCTTTCTCTTAAGGCTGTTTTTCTAAATTACCCGAGTTCCTCAAGAGTTACTTAGTCTGCAGCAGTCATTCCAAAGGCCTGACTTAAGAGACAATGAGATGTTCAGGCAGTACTCTCATAGCATGAATCGGGTTGTGCCAATTGGTATCCCTGTGAAATATGGGTCACACGCAGAGGGCTATAGTTATATCCCTCTAGCTCAGGTTGCTGTTAGTCCATAGCTGAGCCACAAGATTACACTTCATGTTCCCTAAGATTATACTCATGGGCACACAGAGGCTACAAGTCTATATGTTCTTTCAGAACTATGTTAGTCTCATGAATACTCACCCCTTGTTTAGTGACCAGTTTAGTAGCTCAGACTTGATTCCCTCACAGTGTGTTCCACTTGAATATCTTCCTTTGTCAGTAAACATCAGCCAGGATCAACCAGTCACCTCTGATAAGTTTCTTGAATTTTAGTTCCCAAAGAGAAGTAGTTTCTATTTAATTCTAAACCTTCTCAACAGTGTCCTCAGTTACTTAGAAAAAAAATATTGTTTCACCCCTTCCCCCAAGTTCTGTTTACCAAGATCAGAGGATACACACACACACACACACACACACACACACACACAGAGTCAAGATCTATTTATGCACTTTAACTATGAAAGGGAGTACCTTTTTAAAAATTTCTTTATTGGTTAAGGTATTACATATGTGTCCTTAGTCCTTATCCCCCCATTACCTGTCATTCCCCCCACTCATACCCTCACCCTCCTGGTGTCTGTGTCCATTGGTTAGGTTTATATGCATGCATACAAGTCCTTTGGTTGATCTCTCCCTACCTTACTCTACCTTCCCTCTGAGATTTGATGGTCTGATCAATGCTTCTCTTAAAAAAAACAATTGAGAATATAATGAGATTGGAGGATTCTTACAATATACTAAAGCATGTGTGTGTGTGTTAATTAAGGAAAAGTTTCTGTTTTAAGAGGTGATATAAGAGCGGTGGGGGAGGGAAGAAATGTAGAGTCAATGTTTGGCCTTGAGTAGTAGGAAGGGGATGAGGATTCAAGGTATATCTGGAGGGGTTAGTTTTAGATAGAAGCAGCACCAATTGCTTTATTATAACAAAGGAGAAGGAAAAGTACTCTAGGCAGAGATGTATGCAAAGTGATGGACCACTTGATGGATAGACAAGATCACTTTTCTTTGTGTCTATTTTCTTAATGAAAAATAAGATGATGTCATGAGCTGTGAATGATGGAGAAAAGATGGAGCTTTGGATATTTGAGAGGAAAACAGAATGTATAACACAATATTTTTTACAATGAGAAAGAAATTTACTAGGAAGGTATAGTAAGATTATCTTGACATGTTGATAAATTCATCATAAAATCAGTCAACAGTTATGTGATCTTCTATAATCATATTCAGCTTTTCAGACATACACATAGAGTAAGAAGTCAGCTAGGCTTAACAAAGATCGGACTTTTGAGAGAGGATTTATAGGGCATAGGACAGGAGTGTGAAGGATACTTCCTAAGCATGTATTTATATTGCTGAACAACAGAACCTATGTAGGTTCAGAACAGAGATAAACATGTAATCAGGATGTCAGGGAATAAAAAACTTGCAGAATCAACTGAGTGAATGTGAAGAATTAGAATTAGTGACTTGGGATAACAAGACTATGGTTAAAAAGTAATCATAACGATGATTCAATATTTCAGAGATATTGATGATGGTAAGGTCAAGATTGTAGTTATGGATTTGTTTTTGTTCATCAGTTTATAATGGTCTTAATTATCTACAAATGAGTGAGATCATGTGATATTTGTCTTTCTCTGACGGGCTTATTTCACTTAGCATAATGCTCTCCAGTTCCATCCATGCTGTTGCAAATGGTAAGAATTCCTTATTTTTTACAGCAGCATAGTATTCCATTGTGTAGATGTACCATAGATTTTTAATCCACTCATCTGCTGATGGGCACTTAGGTGTTTCCAAATCTTAGCTATTGTAAATTGTGCTGCTATGAACATAGGGATGCATATATCCTTTCTGAATGGTGTTTCTAGTTTCTTGAGATATATTCCTAGAAGTGGGAATACCTGCTAGCATTGGGTTTACATATATTTTGAAACCCACCTAAGTTCAGTAAGATATACAGGTTACTATTATAATGCTTAAAATTTTTATTTTATTTCATAATTATTATAAATAGCTATTTGCAGAATTATGGAAATATCCCCAGTAAATTTATAGCTGTGCCTATGTGAGAATGGTATTGTTCTTATTCTTGTTCACCAGCATAATGCCCAGACACATGATACATGCTCAAATGTGTTTATAGAATAAATTAATAAAGACCATATAGACACAAAAGTCTATGACATATAAACTAGGCATCACAAAATGAAGAAGAGCCTGGCCAGTGTTGCTCAGTGGTAGAGTATTGACCTAGGAGCCAGGAGGTTACAGTTTTACTTTTAGTTGAGACACATACCTGGATTGCAGGCTCGATCCCCAGTTGGGGGCTGTGCAGGAGACAGTAGATCAATGATTCTTTCTCATCATTGATGTTCTATCTCCCTCTCCCTTCCTCTCTGAAATCAATAAAATATATATTTAAAAAAAGAAATAAAGAAGAGTTAGTATGTGGAAGAAATACTGTGCACAAAATGTTGGACGTGTTGCAGCATAGAGTTGAATGGGGATGGGAAGCATGGAAGAAGTGTAGAAGGTAAGAAGATCATGAAGGTGCTTACAAACATTATTATGAAACTGGATTTCAATCAAAGGGCAATGGGGAAATTTTACAGAGCAAAAAGCAGAGAAGTGTGTTTTAGAAATGCCACTCTGGTTTCAATATGGAAGATTAATCAAAAATGATGAAAATACATTGGCTTTACTAATTGGGGCAAGCAACCCCAGAACCCTGAATCAAAATAGTAACAGAAGGGTAGTAGGAACACTGACTATATATTTAGACAGAGAACTGACAAGATTTTTATGATTGATGAAAAGTGGGAATGAGAGAAAAATATGAGCCAAAGTTCATGTTGAGATTGTTGCTTAGACCACTGAAAGGATGGTGGAATCACTTGTGATAGTCAGATAGAAAAACATAGGAGGAGAAAGGTAAGGGTGAGAGGAAAAGACTGAATTCATTTCAGACATTAATTTTGTGCATAAAGCAGGAAAGAGAACTAGCAAAGATACAGACCTAGTGGCATTTAATATAGGCAAAGGGATGGCAAAAAGTTTATCTTGTGTTTCTATTCTGAAATATCTTAGCATTTTCCTAGTGTGCAGAGTTAAAAAAGGACTTTGAGGCCAAATCCTTTCATGGTGGTAAAAAAAAAATAGTGTTAATTGATTAATGAGTTTGGCAGGCATAAAGAGAGACTGGGGAAATATTTGCGGGATGCATTTTTCCTGATCTGGATGGTAGTTTATGTCATGGGAGATTTGTGATTCTATACAACATGTGTATAGAATGAGGTGAAAACCAATTAGACAACATTCTGAAGTAACTACATATTTTGGAATCATAAAGAAGAATGCTGGTGTGTTTTTGGTTTTTTTTTTTTTGGTTTTGGGGAATGGACTAGGAAGGTCTTTTGTTAGCAACTTATCATTGCTACAAACAGAATGGCATCAGAGTAGGCAAACACTGACACTAAAAATATATTTTGGAATTTATTATCTTAAATGTCCTCCTTTTGTGCCAATCACATTCCAACATTCTCACCCTTGGAGGAATTAAAGATGCTCTTAACTAAAGCTGCATAACCTTCTAGGCTGATTGACATTGACATGCTTCTGCCTCAGTCCTGTAACCAGCTTTCCATTTCCACATCAGCCCCAATGCCTGCCTCTCTGCCTTCCCACTGCATTGCCTGGGCAGCCTCTGTGGTATTCATGTTCTCCCTCCCAGCCTTTGTTCTCATCACTGCACTGTTTTGCCAGCAGTGTAAGTCACATTATTGGCTACTACATTTTTCTGTAATACTGCCTTGCCTACTTTCTTGGACTTTTCTATTAATAAATTAACTGAGCATCTATTTTTAATACATTTTATTTATTTGAGATAGGAAGAGAGAGTGAAAGAGAGATAGAAACATCAATGATGAGAGAAAAATCATTGATTGGCTGCGTCCTTCATGCTCTGCTCTGGGGATCAAGCCCACAACGTGGGCATGTGCACTGACCAGGAATCAAGCCGTGACCTCCTAGTTCATAGGAAGGTGCTCAACCTCTGAGCCACACTGGCCGGGCAACTCACAATCTATCGATTGCCTTCTGCATTCCGGGACCTCTGTTAATTTTCTGAGTAGCCCCATCTTATACAGTGTGGGAGAAAGACAAAGAATCCAATGATCATAATACTTCTGTAAATGTTGTTGCTGATAGAACATAATAAGGAAAATGTAACTTGTTTTCTGGGAAGAGTGACTGTGCCCCAGATTAGAGGTCACTTGGGTTGGGTTTGAGAAATATGTAGGGATTATTTCTAGTTTATTCTCTGATCCCATTGATAGGTCAATTACAATGAAATTTAGCTATAGTTAAATGAAAGCTCAACAGTCATTTTATTTAAAACACTAGAGGCCTGCTGCACAAAATTCATGCATGAATACAGTCCCTAGGCCTGGACAGAGTTTGAAGCACTAGGTCTGGTGCAGAAAGGCAGATGCCAGCTGATCTCTGGGTCCTGGGGACCCTGTGCGTCCCCTTTGCTTGAGTCATGGCACCCAAGTCACCATGTGGAGATATAGTGAGTGTGGCCAGATGCCGTGGGCCGGGGTGCAGCATGGGTATCTAGGTCGCAGAGCAGTGCCACATGGAAGCTGGGTGGCAGCACTCTCTCTCCAGGCTGGCCTTGCAGACTGGCTCCTGCATAAACCCACGGGGACCCTGCAGTCCCAGGTGCTGTGGCCTGCCTGACCCAGAAGACACCACATGATTGTGGGGCAGGATCCTCGCAGCACCGGGTACCTGAGTACGGGGGCTTCCCTGGCTCAAGAGCCCTGGCATCCTGGGGAAGAGTAGCAGGGAGAGTGAGAGCAAGCTCAGGCAGACACCACACAGTCTCACAGCACCTCTGTCCCCTTCACCCCTGCTCCCAAGTGGCCTGCCAGAACCCCAGTGTGTTGCTGGTGCCCGCCATGTTCGACGCTACCCCCTGGTGTTTGGCACATGTCATAGCAAGTGGTTGAACACCTGGTCTTTCCCACAAACTCTTGGTCAAACTCTCAAACAACCACTTGAGGGAACAATTTGCATAATAGGCTTTTATTATATAGAACTGTTTATATCACTAGCAAATAAAAGGAGTTTAACAGGGTCTGTCTAGGCTGGCGTGGTGGCTCTTTAGTCCCCAGTAATGGGAGTTTCTTTGCTGTCATTTTCAGTGCTTGGCTTCTATCCTCAAGTTCATTCACAGTATAGCATTGCTGCTGAAGATTCTACTGTCATGCCTGGAGTACAGGCAATAAAAAAGGGAAAAAAATCTACTCTAATAAAAGAGTAATATTGAAATTTACCATTTCTTCAGGATGCCTAAGCCATGCCCATCAGCCAATCAGAGTGGCTGTACGCAAATTAACTCAGTCAAGATGGAGGCTGGCAGCACAACGGAGGCGGGTACAGTGCAGGCGGCAGGGTGAGCGGGGCCTGCAGGGCAGGTAACAAGCCGGGGTATATGGGGTGGGCGGGGCACAATGGTTGGGTGGCAGGTGGTGTGTGTGAGGTGGGCGTGGCACGATGGGTGTGTGGTGTGTCTGGGATGGGCAGGGTGCGATGGGTGGGTGGCAGGCTGCACGTAACAGGCCGGGATATGTGGAGCCTGCAGGGTAGGTAACAGGCCGGGCTGAGGGACTCCCACAAGTGCACAATATATTGTGCACCAGGCTCCATAAATAT
>PVJC01015839.1:0-34501 GCA_004026665.1 Murina feae | reverse complement strand
TCTAATTAAAAGTTTAACTCAAACACAGAATTTAGGATGAGGAGTGACTATGAGAAGATGAGTTGACATAATGGTATTGCACAACTCTTGGTAAACTTTTTATGTAAATGTCTAGATAATACATTTTCAGGCCATAATATCTCTGTCTCAACTGCTCAGCTCTGCTGTGGTCATGTGAATGTAGCCATAGACAATACTTAGTGTGACTGTGTTCCAATAAAACTTTATTCTTACCAAAACTGGTGGTGAGTTAATATAGTTCATAGGCTGTAGTTTTCTGGCACCTGGTAAAGTAAAACATAAACTTCATATTAGACAAAATTAAATTCTAGTCCAGACTACACCACTTATTACCTCTAGGTACTAGTGAAATTATTTACATTTCTCAGTACCACTTCTCTCATTTGTAAAAATACAATTTAGACAAATGCAACTTTCAGAGTTTTTGTGAGAATATCATGATAAAACAAAACATATGAGTAACAAAGCATACTTTAAAAAATTTAAACACTTTATTATTTAGAGCAGTTTTAGGTTCATAACAAAATTGAGAAAAAGATACAAAGGTTTCCTATGTACCCCTAACCCTACCCATGCATAGCTTCCCACTTTATCAACATCCCTCTCCAGAGTGGTACATTTGTTAAAACTAATGAATTAATTGACAGAGCATTATAACCCAGAATCCATAGTTTACCTTATAGTTCATTCTTGGTGTTGTACATTATGTAGGTTTGGGCAAATGTATAATGACATGTGTCTATCATTATAGTATTATACAGAATAGTTTCAATGCCCTACAAATCCTCTGTGCTCTATTTATCCCAGGGCAGAAATTTTAATGAAGCCTAATTAATTGATTCTTTCATGAATTGTCTCTTCAGTGTTCTATTTAAAAAGTAATTGCCATACCCAAGGTCATGGAGGTTTTCTCCTATGTTACATTCTTGGAATTTTTATAGCTTTGCATCTTACATTTAGAGCTATAATACCTTTTGAGAGTTTTTATTATTGTTGTTTTGTGAAAGGTGTAAAGTCTCTAGATTCCTTTTTGTTTTTGTTTTGTGTTTTTACATGTATATTTCCAGTTGTTCCAGGATCATTTGTTGAAAGAATTATTTGTGCTCATTGTACTGCCTTTGAGCCTTTGTCAAAAATCAGTTAACTATATTTACGCAGTTCTATTTTGGGGCTCTGTTTTAGTGATCTATTTGTCTATTCTTTTGCCAGTACCACTCTCTAGCATTATAGTAAGTCTTGAAGTCAGATAGTGTCATTCCTCTAACTTTGTTCTTCTCCAATATTGTATTGGCTATTCTGGACCTTTTGTCTCTCCACATAAACTAGAATCTTTTGTCAATTCCACATAATAAGTTGTTGGGATTTTGAATGAGACTGAACTGAACTATAAGTCAGGAACATCTAACATATTGACAATATTGAGTCTTCCTATTGATGACCAAAGAATATATATATATATATATATATATAAAATGCTAAGCGACTGACTGTCTGATTTGATCAGCAGTAAGTATGATGCACACTGACCACCAGGGGCAGACTCAGACTCTCAATGCAGGAGCTGCTGAGTGACAGCAACTTTGTAGAGTCCCCATGGCACTGCCCCAGGTGTGGCCAGCCAGGGAGGGACCACAGGAGGTTGACTCCAGCTCATGTCCGGCTCATCTCTCCCAGTCCTGTCCTGCAGACCATCTTCTAATTAATTTCCTTTCAATGTGCATGAATCCATGCACCGTGTCAGTAGTATCTCTATATTAATTTAGTTATTTGATTATGTTAAACAAAACTTACACAGATCTTATATATATTCTGTTAAATTTATACCCAAGAATTTTATCTTTATGGTGCTAATGTAAGTGGAATTGTGTTTTTAATTTCAAGTCACTCTTGTTCATTGCTAGTATATAAGAAAGTAATTGACTTTTATTTATTAACCTCATATCTGCAACCTTGCTAAAATTAATTATTAGTTCTAAGAGTTATTTTTTAAAATTATTTTTTTGGATTTCTACATAGACTATCTGTTATCTGTGAATGAAGACAGTTTTTCTCTTCTTTAACATTCCATATACTTTTTATTTTGTTTTCTTGTCTTACTGCATTAGCTTGGACTTCCAGGATGATGTGCAAAAGGATTGATGGGAGAGGGATATCTTTGCCTTATTCCTGGTCTTAGTAAGAAAGTTCTTTGTCTCTCACCATGAAATATAATGTTGCTGTAGGTTTCTTATAAATATTCTGTATCAAGTTGAGGAAGTTACCCTCTATTTCTAGTTTACTGGGAGTTTTTGTCATGAATTTTATATTTTTCATGAATTTTGCATTTTGTAAAATACATTTTTGCATCTATTGATATCATTATGTGATTTGCCTTTTAAACCTGTGGATATGATGAATTACTTGATAAAGTCAACATAACATGAACAGCATAGTTGAATTCTGGCAACCAGTCATTACTTCCAATCTTTTTCACTCTGCAGTTTTGTGAACTGAGGGAGAGGATGGGATACGTGTAGGTCACCTCAGTTCAGGAAAATTACTAGTACTTATGTCCCTTCAGCTTTCATGTTTTTCTAGTCACATAGCCACTTGGCACCTATTTTGTAGCAATATTTTTTTAAATCACTAGTTACTCATCAATTAAAGCTTAATTATTAATTAGATACTAATAAATTATTGACAGTAAACAATAGGTCATTTGTTTGATAAGAAGCAATATTATCAAGATTCTCATTTATCTTTTACTCAGAATACATTCCATGACTTAGCCAAAGGTCAAATTCTCGGGTACTACTGAGGAAGAGAGGAAAGACTACAGACCCCTGTTAAACAGTTCTTTCTACTAGTCATTTTTAAACATGTGGGTTGCAAAGAGTGACAGGTGGTTAGTGATTAGAAATATTCTCTCAAATACAGGCTGTTTCCACTTAATATAGTTCCAGGATACATGGATTCAGTAACCACAGTTAATTTTAAATAACATGAATTCCTAACAACACAGTTCAAATTTCTGTTGCCACATCAGTCCACAGGTCACTATATAAATAACAGAAACCCATTGTGATATATTACCAAATCACATTGCTTCTTTCATTGCCTATTGGTGATTGGTCACATCTGCTAGTTCATATAGACAGCAAAGCTCACAGATATTTTACATCCACAAGATATTTTACAAAAATGCATAATTGAGTTAGGAAATTAGCCCTAAATGATGCAAGTGTAGCAAAGAAAGTGAAAAATGCTGGAAGTAAAATTTGATTCAAACATAGATTTATTTATGGAAGAAATAGCTGACTGTGGGAATATTAACATCGCTACAGTTCAAGAGACTCTAGTCATGTAGCCAGAGGAACTTATTGAAGCTGAAAGTATCGACATGCACATAAAAACCGTTGTGATGAATAAGGTGAAGATGCCCCAGAGGAAGTGGTCCACAACAACACCTCACTTTAAAAGAACAGACAGCCCTAACCGGTTTGGCTCAGTGGATAAAGCCTCAGCCTGCAGACTCAGTGATCCCAGGTTCGATTCTGGTCAAGGGCATGTATCTTGGTTGCGGGCACATCCCCAGTGGGGGGTGTGCAGGAGGCAGCTGATCAATGTTTCTAACTCCCTATCCCTCTCCCTCTCTGTAAAAAGTACAAAGGGTAACATTTTAGCAACTGATCCAAATTTACAACTAAGGTTTAGGAAGGATGTTGCTCTATATAGGAAGTTATACAATGAGAATAAGAATGCACTCAGTGTTTAAATTACTTGTTAAATTTTTTACAAATAAATAAAACATTTATTCTCAATGTATTAAATTACAATATACTAAGTAAATATTAGTTTTACTAATTTTATTCCTCTGCATTTATAAATGACTAAGAGTTTTTAATGTTTTAACAAAAAATGGTGAAGGTCATGGAACGATGCTAATTTTTACCACTAATTAATTGATTCATTGTAATTTTTATCATTGATTTTTAAGATCACATTCCACAACTTCAATTTAGCTTGTGCATAGTCATTTTATGATCTCATAATACTATTCAAAGTGAGCATTGCCTGAAAAATACACATATGCATATACACACACATCATATAAATATATATATATAAACATACTTTGAATAATTATAAAGTCAGTGTTTATTTATTTATTTTTTTGGAGGATACTTTTTTCTCTTTTTTTCTTTTCCCCTTTATTGATTAAGATATTACAAATGTGTCCTTATCCCCCCAATGTCCTCTCATCCCCCCACTCCTGCCCTCACCCTCACCCCCTGTTGTCCACATCCATCACTTATGCTTATATGCATGCATACAAGTCCTTTGGTGTATCTCTTCCCCTCACCCCCACCCTCCCCTACCTTCCCTCTGAGTTTTGAGCATCTGATCGATGCTTTTCTGTCTCTACATCAGTTTTTGTTCATCGGTTTATGTTGTTCATTATAATCCACAAATGAGTGAGATCATGTGATATTTATCTTTCTCTGAAAAGTCAGTGTTTATTAAAATACATTTCATTTTCACAAATAAGCTATCAGCTGTTAAATGTGTATACATTTTTTGGGACACCCTGTGTGTATGCACGTGTGTATATGTATGCATTTGCACATATATAAATCCTATATTCTGTAACATATTTAACAACTGCACAATGTCATTTATATGAATTTATGATCCAGAAAATCTGAATTCAGAGCTTATGTTCTTAAGTACAAAACTATAGTGTTTTGTTTCTCTTTTTGAGAATTTTTATGAGTCTATTTGAGCCAAAATTGATGATATATGTTTGGGAGCAAGATCTCAAATGTTCCTTTATGATTTATTTTTATTGGAGGTCTTAAATACTCAAAAATTAGAAGTTCTTAAATACATATAAATAATTTTATTAAATGTAGAAACTTTCCTTGAATGTTTTGTATAATGGGAATTTAAATATAATGCATGCAAATTTTACTTAATGTCATTGATATATTTTCATAAATATATTTAATGAACATTTTTAATACTTTCCTGTATATTTATTTAGATCAACTTATCAATCATCATATTAATGAAATCATGAATGTGTACTTCTAAAATTTTACATAAACTTGGAACTAGAAATTGCTTCAAACCAGTGTTTCTCAGATTTTATCTATGAATTACCTGCTTTAGATCATGAGGGTTGTTTAAAATGCAAATATCTGTACATGGTATTTACTGAGTATTTGAGGCTCTGACTCAGTCGTCAGCATTTTTATCTATCTTTTACCCAATTAATTCTGCTGTACTCTCCAGTTTAAGAACCAGCTTCTCAGAGATTATTTAATTAATCTTATGCATGAATTTTATTGATAAGGAAACTGAGGCTCCCTTACACTTTTTTCCTTTGATTTGAAATGTGTTTATAGGTAACTCTAGCATACTTAGTAAGGGTTTGAAAAGCAGTGCATTCTAAAACTAATGATTGGTAAGCAGCTTAATATCCAAACATAAGTTTAAATATTCACATATTGCCTTTATAGCCTTCTATGTCTGATAGAATTACATTACTCGACTTATAGTATAGTCTAGTGAATCTCCAATTTATTGTTATTTTTCTCCAAAATTATTTTATTAAAAAACTGGTATGAATTACACTGAAAATGCTAATATTGGAGCACTTATACATACAATTATTAACACACTTAGTTTTAATAAAAATATTAATACATTATTTGTATAAAAGGTGGTCAAAATTTGGAGGAAGTTCCTCTCTTTTGCCATCTTGAAACTAGTGCTAGTAATACTTGAATGATAAAATACTCAGTTCCTTCTAAAGGTTTACCTGGCTTAGTGGAAAGAGCATGAGAATCATTGAGACCTTTATTTGAATGTGTTTGTAGCCAGTTATTACCTATGCAACTTTAGAAAAATCACTTAACATTTATTTGTAATTTCTTCATATATAAAATGAGCATAATACACCAATAAGAAATGTTACTAATGTCAACTAAGATGAGATATAAAATGTCTTTTACATAATCGATGTTCAACAAATGTTGATTCTTTCTTTCCCTCCCCCTTCTACTTGTGTTTCATGGGTGAATTAATCTTGGTTGTGCTGCATTTTGTAAAGCTGCCACAGTTCTGAATCCAAAATCATCTTCCCACTCACTCAGTGTTATCTCACCTCTGTAAGCTGATATGTGAGTGGGACACAATGGGATAAAAAGTCCTCACGTGCACTAAAAACTTAATTGGGGAGAACCTCCTGTTAGCTTTTCTTCCTTCTACTTGTAGTGATAGCTGAATTTCCTTGGTTTAGGTCTTTTGGTCCTGAGAATATCTTTGTGTATGGGCTTTTACAGATTGAAATTTTGCTTGGATTAGTTGTATTTAAAATGAGCTATTAACAATGTAAGTCCAGTTTGAAACTTACGTTTCTGAATTTGTTTGATTTTATAGGCTCCAGGACCAAGGAAGGAGTGGTCCATGGTGTGACGACAGGTAAGCTCTATGGGCTGTATCCAGGGACGATGTGGGAAATGCCTTACAAGCTGTGTAGCCCCGGCACTAATCATTCAGAATGTCAACAATCACTGTGCCTGCAGAGGAGCAGTCTAAGGAAACATTGGCTCTGTTTAATCTTAATTCTTTATTGAATATTTTAAATAGGTAAATATTTATTATACATAAATAAAACAATATATTTAACTGTCAAGAATGGTGAATCTGAAATGACCAACTATGTTTAATTTACAAAGTAGTATAGAATATGAATATTCTGACTTGTTAGATACTTACAATATCCAAGGAAAATAAACTTTCCCAGTTAGCTAATCCCAAGATAAAAACCTAGAAAACTCGACCTTTAACCCTATCTTTTTTATCTCAGGACATTATTATTTCAGTCGTCAACCTCATCTATCACATTACAGGAAAATATGATCGTGTACTTAATCTGAACTTATGGTATGATATCTTTGAAGGTGCTTTAAAGATCAAAACATACATTATGATATAAACTTACTCAGTTTTTCCCTCCTGAATATATGGTATAAAAAATTTCCTATTGAGATTTTCTGAAAGCATTGATTCTTATAAACTGAAATTTACTACATGATATCGAATACACTTAATTTTCAACATGTCCTAATTTAAACTTTCTTACTAAATTGCTTTATAATATAAATTTCTTTATTTTTCTCAAATTTTTAATTTGTATGCCAATTTAAAACTGTATCTTAATTTTATAATTTTGCTTAATGTCAAAGGTTAGATTTACTATATCTATTCTAAAAGTTGGTGCCACATTTCTTTCCTGGAATTTTATTAAGTTAGTTAAAGTCAAATATAAATCTAATTAATGTATTAATTACAGGTATACAGATAATTTTTTATAATGGATTCTAAATTATTTATGGAGTACCTATTGTGAAATAATATAAAAAAATAAAACAGGATCTTGGATTTTAATGAACTCAAAATATACTAGTGGAAGTAGACATACTGGGAAACACATCATAGAGATATATTTATTATTCAGATATAACAAATATATCTGAAATACTGAATTTGCTGAGTAGACAAAGCTACTTGGTTTAGGGATGAAGGCTTCTGATCAGATGAAGCTGAATGAACCAAAATGGAAAAGACTGGTACATTTGGAGGAAAACAAAGCAACTTAAAATATTAGACTATAATTGGTTGGGAGGAAAGTATCCTTTTTGATCCTGGTTATAATATCTTTTCCCTTAATACAAAACATTTATTAGTCCTAGTTGGTTTGGCTCGGTGGATAGAGCGTTGGCCTGCGGACTGAAGGGTCCCAGGTTCGATTCCGGTCAAGGGCACAGGCCTGGGTTGTGGACTTGGTCCCCAGTAGTGGGCGTGGAGGATGCAGCTGATCGATGATGTTCCTCTCTCATCAATATTTCTATCTTTCTATCCCTCTCCCTTCCTCTCTCTCTAAAAACCAATATAAATATATTTAATAAAACATTTATTAGATGTAAAATGTACCAATTTGAATGTTTCTTTTTTTTTTAATCCTTTGTTTGAAAGACTTTATTAGAGGAAAATTAAAGGTCAGGGTTAATAGATAAATCCACTTGATAAATCAAGTCCTACAGAAATCTTTTTAAATCTATCTATTATTGTTACATGTATACTCTGTCACTTTCTAACTAATCTACTTATTCTTACAATAATAAAATCCTAATGAAAATATAATAAAGCACACAATGCATTGTACTATGCAGTTTATATGTATTAAAATAGGTTAAGGTTTATACATATATAAATAATTATCTAGGTGTTGTAAAAATAAATGTTTATGACTGGCAAAAAAAAATTTATGAATCTGTAAAAAGATCACAGTTTACTTTTGTCTTTGCTCTTCCTTGAACAAAGCAAGCACCCCTTGCCCTGAGCTCTCCCTCTGTCTGAAAAGCTAGCTCTTCCCCAAGATCATATACTCAGTGAGCTCCCTCCTCTCCTCCAGTCTGTTAAAGGACACCTTCTCAGTGGGGCCTACGTGGACCTGTTTAAAAGTGGCACCATTCCCCTCACTTCTGGTAGGCCTACCTCCCCCACCTCCACACTCTTAATTATTATTTTATTTTTTTGCCAAAGCATTATCACCTCAAACTAGTAGATAAGTTGTAACAAGAGAATGTTCATTATCAAGCAAAATTTTCTATTCAGGTTCTTGGAGTGAGGAGGAGGGGAGGGGAAAGGGGTAGTGATGACAACCCAAAGCACATAATTCACTATTTTTAATGGATTGATGTTCTAGAAATGTTTAAAAACATGACATTTGCAGTACAGCTTTTCACTGGCATTGACATTTGAACTTTGCATTGCGAATAGCCATTACTCCTTAGGAGGCATCAGTCATGTCCCAGAAGTGGCAAAAGGCAAATATCAAGCAACACCTGCTGTGCGCTTTTTCTGGGTTTAGACTCCAGGGTCACCTGTCTCTCCCCCACCATAGCCCAGGACCAGGAGAAGCCTCTTTGTCCTTACAGACCACCATAGTTTCCATAACCTATGGAGACCCAGTTGCTTTGTCCACCCTGTTTAAACATTGCTTCTCCCACCTGGTGACATGAAATCTGCGCAATAATCATACGACTAGCACGTAACACTGAACAGCAGACATGGTGCAACTTCCTTGGGTTCCTAGACTGAGACTTACCTGGAGAGGGTCTGTATAGGCACAAAATATAACAAAAACTGTGTCCCTATTTGCTTAGGATATAGCCTGAGAAAAAACATCACCCCAAACTCTGAATTCCTGAAGTGTGGGGAAAAGGCCGACAAAACATGAATCTGTGGGCAAAAAGAAAGCAAACATTGCATAGATAGAGATAAGAGATGCAAGGCCACCCTAACTGGTTTGGCTCAGTGGATAGAGCGTCAGCCTGCAGGCTGAAGGATCCCAGGTTCGATTCCAGTCAAGGGCATATACCTTGGTTGCAAGCACATCCCTAGCAGGGGGTGAGCAGAAGCAGCTGATCGATGTTTCTCTCTCATCGATTTTCTAACTATCACTCTCCCTTCCTCTCTATAAAAAAATCAATAAAATATATTGTTTAAAAAAGAGATGCCAGGCCTACGTTTTGTAGGCATAAACGCTGTAAGGTTTAGATGAGAGGTTGTTTTGTTTCTCCATTGTCTTTGAAATTATTAAAAGAGCAGATTCTCTTATCTTTTGCCCCTCTTTCATAGAACTCTATTTTATCAAAACAAACATTTTTATTTGTGCTTTCTTTGATTGGTGAAATGCGTGGAGTAAGGGATGATTATGAGGAACCTTTGGTCCTTTCATAAAACTTCAGGTAGTTGAAACAGAAATGTTTTTAATATGATTAATTTTCAATAATTTTAATGGGAACAAGAGATCCAGACATTAAATAAAATATGAAAATGAAGAGTTCAGCAATATGAATATGAATAATTCAGCAATTATATCAGATAGTGTCTTGGAGAATTTTTGATATTAGATAAATCTCTGCTTCTAAATATAATCTTAAATTATTGATACTATTTTCTAAATATTTAACTTATTTTTAAAAATCTGCTGAAGAACCATATTCTATTTTGCTTTGTGAAAAGAAATTTTCAGTGTGTTCAGCAAACCTCTTCATTTTCATATTTTACTTAATGTCTGACTCTCTTGTTCCCATTACAATTATTAAAAATTAATCATATTAAAAATCTTTCTGTTTCAACTACCTGAAGTTCCAAAAGTTCCTCATAACCATCCCTTACTCCAGTGTTTATTTCTGATAGTAACCCGTGTAAGCATGGAAATGAACCTCTCGAGTGAGATAAAAGAATTAGCACTGAGCCCTGGCTGGCATCACTCAGTGGTTAGAGCATTGCCCAACACACCAAAGGGTCATGGGTTCGATTCCCTGTCAAGGACATGTAACTGGGTTGCAGGTTTTAATCAGGCACATGCAGGAGGCAACCAATCGATGTGTCTCTCTTGCGTTGATGTTTCTCTCTCTCTCCATCCCCCTCTACCTCCCTCTCTTCTATTCTTTCTAAAGATCAATGGAAAAATATCCTCAGGTGAGGATTAACCAAAAACTGGCACTGAAATTGGAATAAGGAAGTAAATTTCATGCTGAGTACCTGCCCTTCTAACCATAGCTTTCTGCAAACTTTCTTTAATAAAATATAAACCAAACTCAAATAGCTCATGGCTTTAAATTTGTGATCATAAGCTTCAAGCACCTTTTCGTGATTAAAACAAAGTATCTTAGCAAAAATTCGATATTTGGTTCTACGCGCACTTTGAAATCTCTGCAGCTTTCATTTCTTCTGACTCTTCAGCTGTCTGTGGTATGTGTACAGAGAGGTCCTGAGACCTGGATAGCGAGTGGAAGTAAAATTAGTGTAAGTTGCTGTTGTTGCATCCATCTCTTAATCTGTTGTTGCTCTTGGTGTATCCCAGTGGCTGAGAAGACCAAAGAGCAAGTGACAAATGTTGGAGAGGCGGTGGTGACAGGGGTGACTGCAGTCGCACAGAGGACGGTGGAGGGAGCAGGGAACATTGCAGCTGCTACTGGCTTTGGCAGAAAGGACCAGATGGGCAAGGTATGGTTACGTATGCTTCACGTTACACTTATAAGCTGATGAGGTCACGGTGCTTTTCCATGCAAGGCTCTATAGACAGGAGTAAGATGCTTACTGGGGGAGGGATGACTGACCCTCTCCATTCAAAAGTACAGCTTCTTTATGGGTCCTCTTTTTGGGAGTTATTAACCCAGATAAATGCCAAGTAGGCTGCATAATGATCATGATTGTTTCCTTTTATGGAAGAAAGTTCATGAAATGAACAATGTAATAAATGCCAAAGGAAGAGTGACATTTCAGAAAGAATGGGTGCTTTCATGTTGGCTATGATTCTGGGAATTTCTCTTTGTCGGAATATAACAAATCACTTTGTGCCCAACTTCTTAATTTTTAAAATGAAGATCTTTTACTTGATTTCTTTCTAATGACATCGGCTCTGTTTAAATGATATGTTTAAATATCATGGAACCGTTTATTGCCAAAAATATGTTTGTGGGATCTCAGCTACTTAAAGTGCAGAACAACCAGACGTCATGGCTCTGGGGTGATTTAAAAATTCTCAGAAGAATTTTGACTTTGCATGTTTGATGCAACTGTGATTTGAGTATGATTATGTAAAAGATAGTATGGCTTTCGTTTTAACCAGGTAAGTAATAGAAAACGAGGCATCAACTGGAAGATGGAATTTTATAAATTTCGTGACCACAGCAGCTGAACGATTTTTGCTTTCCCCCTTGCTCTTCCTTGAACAAAGCAAGCCTACCTTTGCCCTGGGCTCTCCTTCTGTCTGAAGAGCTCTTCCCCTAGAGCTTAGACCTGGCAAACTCCCTCATCTACTCAAGTCTTTGTTAAATGGCACCTTCTCAATGGGGCCTGCCTAGACCTGTTTAAAATTGGTAACATTCCCCACACCTCAGGTAGTCCTAATTCCCCTTCTCTTTATTATTATTTTTTCTTTTTTTGCCAAAGCATTATCACCTCTAATGTAGTAATTAAGTTATTTTTTTATGTATGTTGTTTATTTTATTTCTCCCTTTCTAAAATACAAGCAGCATAAGGGTAGAATATATGTTGTTCGCTAATATTTCACACATGCCTACATGTGCAGTAGGCAATTAATGAATGTTTACTAAATTAAGGAAGGAAGGAAGAGATAAGGAAATAAGCAGAGTGACTTTCATTTCTGTGTCTTTAATGATTATAGAGATAGTATAGCAACTGTGGCTACTCAACCATCCAAAAGTAATAATCAAAATGATTTTGAAATAGATATCTTGAACACTGCAAGAAAGTACTTCTATTTTCTAGCAAACTGCCCTGAGTTCCTCCACTCCATGTGATCCTATGTGCCAGCTTACTTTGATGGATCATGAAAACATTGATTAAAAAGGACAGAACTAAACACTTATGACATATTTAGATTTTTTTCGCGTGGAGTTCCATTGTCTGGGGCAATTGATGCTAATTATGAGAAATCTAGGTTGGGACTTTAGTGAAGTTCTTTGGCTAACACTTGAATGTATGGTTGATGATGGTACTTCTTTGTGCAGAATATGTTTTTCAAATAATCTTATCACTTGAGCTAATAGCTACAATAATCCCTATATTGTGTCTAAAACCATAATTACATTTATTGCTTTATTACATTTCAAAACAAGGGAGACTTCAGATATCAGTACAAAGATAATTAACCTGTATTGTGTCCCAGACACCTTTGCCAACCTAATAGAAGCTAGGGAGCCTCTTCCTTCCAAAAATGTGCATTCACATACACACACCCAAAGGCTTAGTGGGATCATGGAAGCCCTAGACTGACGAGCCCATGATTTAGACATCCCCTAGTTACACCGGGGCGGGGTGGGGGGGAATCTACAGGGGGAAGTTAGTCCAACATCACATAGTCAACTGGACAGACTGGATACCAGTAGTGCTTTTCCATCCATTACGTCCCTTCCTCATTACCTGGCATCCTTTGGGTTTTTATAAACTGATTTATGACAAGCAGATTTAAGTGGAGAAGTTCTCAGCTTGAGAATATTAAAACATGTACCCCCCACCCCATTTAAAACATACAATATAAATTGCAATTAAGACATGAAAGTGCTTTATTTCTTACAAAATAGGATTTGTGTCTTACTTTTCTAAAATATTGCTATATACTTTAATATTTTAAAGCAGAAATTTTAAATGATGTGACAAAATTAGCCATTTGGAGATATTCTCTTATGAGTACTTATAGATTCTCACAAATTTCTAAAAGCCATAAAACCTAGAAGTTGCAGCGTAGTTGTAGGGAAAACAACGTTGAACTGGGAGTTGAAATGGCTGGTATTCTTCCCTGCTCTGTCACTAACCAGCTAGATAACCTTTTGCAGATCTCCTAAGACTCTTTCTCACCTAATGAGGAAACTATAATAGAAGATTGGGTTAAAGCCCCATTGAGCAATAAAGTTTTGTATTTCTATGACTTAAGGAAGACACCAATAAACTTTCATTGTCACATCCACTTCTATGAGATGCCAGCAAATCTGGGGCATTTAAATAAAATGGTTGAATTTGCTCATTATAAAATTTGAAATACTTTACTTTTATCATTCAAATTCTTATCGAAGTGATTTGAGTGAATGGAAATAAGCAATTTATTGTTGTTTAACCATTTGTTACTGACTCATTGAGAACTTATTCTCATTAAAAATCAAACAAACAAACAAACAAAAAAACAATGCTTATTCACTGTGTGCCAGAAACTTTGTTACATGTTGAGGCTGAAATAATGAGAAATGTTCTAAAAAACAAACAAAAAAAAGACTGGCAATCAATAAACAATCAGGAGTTGAAGGAGTAGCATTCTAGGCAAAAGCAAAAACGAGGAATCTCATGTGGTAGCGGGTTCAGTGGCAAATCAAAGCGGGCTGTGGCTGGAGCCCAGAGAAGCTGGAGGAAGAGGCTGCAGGATATACTGGGGCCACATCACGGCCGGCCACATGAAGAATGCTGGTCTTTTTAAAAAATACATTTTATTGATTTTTTACAGAGAAGAAGGGAGAGGGATAGGGAGTTAGAAACATTGATGAGAGAGAAACATTGATCAGTTGCCACCTGCACATCCCCCACTGGGGTTGTGCCAGCAACCAAGGTACATGCCCTTGACTGGAATCGAACCTGGGACCCTTGAGTCCGCAGGCTGACGCTCTATCCACTGAGCCAAACCGGTCAGGGCAAGAATGCTGGTCTTTATTCTAAGAATAAAGGAACCTATCAAAGCTTTTTAAGCAAGGACGCCAGGTTACAGGTTTGCATGTTGAAAAGACGTTTCTGCTTTAATGTGAGGAATCAGATTAAAGGGGTCAGAGTGGTAGCCCAGAGACCAATGAGAGCGTTTTGGTGGAAAGAGGAGATGACTGCATATACCAATCAAATACAGTGCTGGTGCGGGAAGAGGAAAAACATGAATCAATTCAAAAACTATGTAGAAGTTTAATAGCAACAGTACTTGGTGGTATGTTTCATGAGATTTGGGGTAACAGGGATGTAACAACTAGGGCTACTAGATGTTAGATTGTGGAGTGCAATCATGTCATGTTAGTACTATTCTCTTGGTGGTTGGTGCCTTTCTTGAAGATCAGGAACATAGCAAGGGGAATAGCTGTGTTAGTGTTCAGCTTTCATGCATTTTAAGGATATTTGGCCCATTACTCCCTGATTGAGGAAACAAAGCTCCCTTCCTCCCCACCTCCCTCCCTTCCATTTTGTGCTTTCCTGATTTGTGTTTAAAACAAGAGCTTTAGTAATCTCATATCTCTCTCTCTCTCTCTCTCTCTCTCTCTCTCTCTCTCTCTCTCTCTCTCTCGTTTATCTCTTGTGACATGCTAGATTTGGTGTATTCTGTATTCTGTCTCCTTTTGATGTTAACAGGGAGATATGACAACAGATACCTAAGTGTTTTTGTGAATTTGATTATCACATAAATGAAGCCACTCTTAGTAATCATTTCTAATGATTAGATATCAAATTAAAGGACAAGCAAGATGTCTTGAATTTTAAGAATTTATTTTATCAAATATTATTAGCTTCTTTGATTAATACCTCAGAATAATACATCTTCTGATGTGTATTTTTACCTGTGAGCACTCAAGTGGTTATCAGCCATACAATTCATTTTTTGAAGCTCATTCACTTGATTGGCATGATAGAAACAGACCACAAATGCATTGGCAGAATATTCAAGTTAAGTTCAAACAAACAGTGATGTTATACCGAGAAAATTTGTTCCCCACATCTATTGAGAACAAGCGATCTGCTAGTTCCAATGATATTATAGATAGAAAGCAGCTTGCCTAGATTTGTTCTGTAGCGCCACTGTTTAAAGTATACAGCTCGTCACTAGAACATTTGCTCCATCTCAACCTCAAAAGTGCTTTGCATGTCCTTTTGTTCAAATCCTTGCTGAACAAATGAGTTTCTTTCATGCTATCTGGAACGTCCTAGAAGAGTTGGATCCTCAATATCCCTGAAGTTTATAGTTTTGTAATGATCTGGGTTCACGGAGAGTGAAAGTCTTGAATAAACTACAAAGCCACTAGCGGACCAATAGTACAGCAGTCAGCTTCATTACCACGTTACAGTTAGGCACTGACCAATCTACAAAGATTAATTCTTTTTGTGCAAGAAAAAAGTTTGAAAATATTTATATCCTCAGATAGTCCAGTTCATCTGTTTTCTTTATTTTTTCTTCAGAATCAGAGTGAAGTTTTCTAAACAGTACCAATGTGGAAAAACCAGATCAGATTATAAAACACTTTTTCTATCCTCAGCACAGAAAAAATGTTGATTTCAAATGGGTAGGTGTCCGCATTCTCTGTAATCCTGCCATAATTCACAAGAGAAGAGCTAACCGAGTGTGCGCTCAATGACTAAAACAAAGCAGGACAGAAGCATGTCAGGTTTGACATTACGATCTATGACATTTAGGCATCCTTCTGCTTAATTCCTTTGACTTACTAGAGCTATCATGATAGCTTGATGCAATTTTATTTTTAAACACTTGAGTGTTTTGGTAATTTTTATTAAACGATTAATCAGATGATGGATGTTGCCATCAGCTAAGTCATTTTAGGTTGACTTCACAAGTAAGCCAAAGGTCACAGACAACCTTTCAGATTTCTTTGAAGAAGCATACACAGGTCATAGATGTAATCTTCACATTGTCCATGAGAAGGTAATTAGAGATGTCAAGATTAATGAAATATTTTACAGTAAACTTTCTCCTTAAATGTTTAATAATGATTGATATACAGTCTTAATTAATTAAAAGTTTGAGTGTTGTCTTTGTGCTTGATCTCAGAAGATAATCAACATGACTATTAGTAATATTTACACCTAAACTAAAAGATCTGTGGCACAATGACGGATTTGTATTCCTGGTGGGAGTGGTGTATACTATTAATAGCATTGGATTCTTAGATTAAAACACAATGTGGTAATTAAAGAAAAAACTTAATTGACCAAATCAATTTATATATAGATAATCTGTAACATTTTGACATGTGGTATGTAAAATGAATATTTTATACTCATGTGAGAGTCAACTAATGTAGATACACTATCTCCACTTAGAAACACATCCATTAGGATGGGCTTTTGTTGTACCTAATAACATTTCAAATATTTCACTGGTCAGGGATGGATGATTCATGGTTCCTAATGACCCTTAATCCTGCAAGATAGTAAATAAGAAAGTAAATTTTAATTATATACAAAGAGGTAAGGAAGATAGGCTTATGGTTATGTTTTTTATTAAAATTAAGTAGCATTCAATCTATTAATGTGTACTTTACATGTGCCAGACACTCAGCTGGGCACTGTGGGGAATGCAAAAGTGCATAGCTTGTGGATGGCTCCTGCCTTCAGGAAATATACAGTCCAGGGATGACAACTGACATACTTGTCCCTGAGGCAAAAGACCACCTCTACTCTTTGAGAACATGTATGGATTTGTAACAAGTGTACATCCATCATAGGGAAAACAATGTTTTTTGTTAGAAATGAGAGAGATTTATTTCCAATACATATTATACTTTTTGTCAGTATACCATGAAATTACTTTATACACATAGAGATAAGAGCCATAATATTTTAGCTATTTAAACAAAAAAATAAAAGTACTTCCATAAAGTCCTAAGGCCAATGGTTAATAATCTGTTGGCATTACTTCCACGCAGTATATACATGGGTGCAAATCCAATTTCAGTCTTCAAAGAACTGATCATGGTGATAGTTTTGTTTGTAAGAGGAATGTATTTTAGCAAGAGTACGATAAAAGTTCTTCAACAGCTTTAAGTCATATTTGTGCAGTTGGTTTCATACTTCGTATATGCTTAATGTGGATTAAAATTCTGCTGACTGCCACTTGAGAGCAATGATCATACTTTATGAACCCATCTTTTTTAAATTATTTATTTTTTTGTTAATCCTCACCCCAGGATATTTTTCCATTGATTTTCAGGGAGAGTGGAAGAGAGAGGGAAAGACAGAGAGAAACATCGATGTGAGAGAAACACATTAATCGGTTGCCTCCTGCACAAGCCCTGAGCAGGGCCTGGACTGGAGAGGAGACTGCAACAGAGGTACATGCCCTTGACTGGAACCAAACTTGGGACCCTTTGGTTCACTGGCCTATGCTCTAGCCACTGAGCAAAAGTGGCTAGGGTTGAACCCATCTTCATTGTGTATGTGCTAACATCCTATCTAATAAAAGAGTAATATGCAAATTAACCATCACTCCAAGACAAAGATGGCCATGCCCATAGCCACAAGATGGTGGCACCCAGTCCCCTCACCCCAGTTGTGTCCACTGCTGCCTGGCCATGTGTGTCCAGTCAGCGGCGGGGCCCCTGCCAAGCTGTGTGCACTCATTGGGGGCGGGCTCTTCATGCTATGTGTGTGTATGTGTGTGTGTCCAGTCAGTGACGGGGTCCCCACCAGGCCACATGCGCTCACCAGCCTCACCCCACCCCCAGTGCATGAATTTAATGCTCCGGGCCCCTAGTTTATTGATAATGTCACTTCACATACAAACATAACATATTTTTATAGTGTTTTGTTTATCAGATGCTATTATATGATGGGTGATTTTCAAAATTAGATGGTTCTTCTTTTAATATCTGTCATCATCTGAGCTATTTTTATTTAGATGATGGGCATGCTTGCATATTATGACATAGAATAGTCTTATCACAAACTTCAGTGGTAATCAACTTGTCTGCCCTAAAAGGAAAGAAATAATTTGATTTTTTTTCCTCCTTCAGAAATTATCTTTTAGTTGATTTTTTAATTTTCAGGAAGTCAGTTGATGGTATGTTTGCTTTAATAAAAAAGAGGTTCTATGGTTCTCAAATATTCAAAATATACAAAAATCTAGGGCAAAATATGTTCACTTGAATTAAAAGAAATATAAATAAGGTAAATGAGATACCAATTATGTTTTGCATACAAATACATAAATATGGGACTAAAGTTAGATGACCCATTTCATCAACCTAATTATTCTTTAATGAAAGGAAAATAAGCAGTTTGTCAACTCAAACATAAAGTAATTCTTTTATAAGGAACTTTATTAATTCTTCACCAAACATTTGAATATTTAAGTTACAATTTAAGTACCTCTCTAATAGGTGATTCTGGAGCCACTAACAGATATTTATGAACATCTCCGAAGTAGTATTTAAATCTTATCAAGGCTATCCTATATAATAAAAGCATAATATGCAAATCAACAGAATAGCAGTACAATGACAGGGGTGGGGCCAGCAAACAGGTGGCAGCAGGCCAGCCAAGGCACATGCCAGCGGGCAGAGAGAGGGAAAGGTGATGGGGAGATGGGAGGCGCTGGTGACCAGCGGCGGGCTGATGGGAGCCAGTGCCATCCCCTGATCGCCTGCCTGGTTGCCTCCTACAGAGAGAGGCCATGGGCTGCCGTGGTGCAATGAGGGGCGAAGCTGTCTGCTTGTCTCTAGTGCTGTCCCCTGATTGGCCCGCTGGTCACCTCCCACAGAGGGAGGTCAGACTGCAGCTTAGGCTCACTCCCTGTGAAGACCGGGCCTAAGCCATCAGTTGGACATCCCCCAAGGGCTTCCAGACTGTGAGAAGGTGCAGGTCGAGCTGAGGGACCTCCCTCCCCACCCCAAATGCTTGAATTTTCATGCATTGGGCCTCTAGTAGTATACATTAATGCAGAGAACACTAAACCATAAATTATGTTGGCTGAATAAATGATTAAAAGAATAAGTGAAAAAATAAGGAATATGTATTTTATCTTTCTGATTAGAGGTAGACACTGTCTCGCCTTTCTTTTGTGTCCATACTAACACTGAATGATGGATCTATTTGGAATTCAGTTCATAAGAATACTTTCAATTGCAATTTTATGGATTGTGAAGAATAATGTGAACTTTTAATTTAAGAAAATAAAATAGATTTTAACTATCTGTGCTTACAAGGAAATTATATAAGTCTGATAATCCATAGTAGCAAATTACCTCCAATTCGGATATATTCCTATTTGATTATTGGAAATCCTGAAAAATAAAAAATATTCTTTCATTGTACATTAATGGCACACAGATTTTCTGAGTATGTCCATATAGCTTTACCTGAGGCTTTAGTTTTTGCTCAGTAGATTGTGTATTGTTTGCTGTCTCTAGGAAAATTGGAGAAGATATGTACTTCCTGTTCTGTCACTGAGTTTTAGGATTCACATAATTGCCATGCAAAGCGTATGATATCATTTAAAAATATTTTATCTTTAATTTCTAATACTATGACTTATGCAGAGTTGGCTTCTTTAAAAAATAATCTCTTTTGGGTAGTGAGCACATAGTTCACTATACAAATCTTGTAACACAGAAACCCACACCTGAAACTATATGTTCATATTGACCAATATCATCCCAATAAGTTTAAATAAATAAATAAATAAATAAATAAATAAATAATAAACAAAAATAACTAAATAAACATAATACTAATAACTGTTTCTAATAATAGTCCTTTCACAGTAGTCTTCCTGCAAAGGAAAATGAACATTTTTGAAACCACACCAGTTCATAAGTGTTCTGACTAAAGCTGCTCTGTATGATTTGACCCACCATGGTAGCCAGCTGGCCTTTATCTGCCTATGGGGCTTCTGGTTTCCCTGTACCATTTGATTCGATCATCTATAGGGAAGTATGGCGTAGTGTAGAGGGCATGTGAGGTTCAAGTGAGGGAACATGAAGTTGCTGTTGCCTCTCTCCCTGTGCTAGATTTTTCATCACGCCTCTCTGGGCACAGATTTTCTCGTCTGTGAAATGAAAGTGTTGGATTAAATGAGTTCACAATGTTTCAAGTCTGTGTTTAATGGCTTGAGTTTTAGGTTTCATTTGTCCAATTACACATTGCCAGACCTCTGGCAACTCATTTGACCTTTCCAAACCAAAGCCACTCATCTATTGCTGGCCAGCCACTGCACAGAGTCAGAGTGTGAATTAAACAATGCAGACAAAAGATAAACGATCAACTGTAATGCATTATACAGTTAAAACATTTTGCTAAGAAGAGTCTGCCTTTTCTTTAAAAGTTGAGTTAGATAAATGATAGAAGGTCTTTTCTGTATTTGTTGATAGTTTAATGACTTTTAGTAAGCAAATTTTATAACACAAAGAGAGAAAAGCTATTCCCTGAGCATTCCACTTTAACTAAATAAAATGAAGTCACACCACTATTTATCCTTAGAGCTTCCCCAAGTAATGTGGCTTCATTGAATATTATACTCCTGTTGTGATTAGAAAGAAATGATTTGGAAAAACACTGGAATGAACAAAGCTAAAAATGTTCTCTTTTAAACTGAAAAAAATTTCAGAGCCCTAATATGTTAAGGTTATAGGTCTTTACTAATGCTTTTTTTTTTTTTTTTTGCCAAATCAAGGGAGAATAGTTCTGAGTGTTCAGTGAAGCACAGGTTTGACGTACCCTGGACTAACTAAAACTGTCCCCAGTCACTCTTTTCCTCCTTTTTTTTTTCTTTTTCATTTTTTAAAAATATGTTTTTTACATTGATTTCAGAGAGAGAAAGGGAGAGGGAGGGAGAGATGGAAACATCAATGATGAGAGAGAATCATTCATTGGCTGCCCTCCCCGCCCCTCCCCTCCCCACACCCTACTTGGAATTAAGCCTGTTACCCAAGCATGGGCCCCAACCATGAATGGAACTATGACCTCCTGGTTCATGGGTCAATGATGCTCAACTACTGAGCAATACTGGCCGGGCCGTCCTTTTCATAATAATGGTTGGTTTTTAGGTCCCGTATTAGAGATATTTAGAGAGATTATAAGGACTCAGCATCCCATATTCTATTCTTCTGTAGCCATTTTCTGTAAGACCCCTTGGGACAAAGCTAAAGAAAAAACCCTCTTCATATGAGGCTTTTGTGCCAAATCCCTTAAAGCTCCTTTCTGACCCAGACAGAGGTAGGTCTGAGTAGTTAGCAATTGTAAAAATTGGCTGAGGCATCTTCTTGGCTCCTCTAGTTAAATCCAAAGGCAGGGAAATGCTTAATTTGAAGGAGGGTAGAGGGTTTCTCCTCAAGCTGTTTTCATGCCAGAACTTTCTAGAAGGGGAACAGTTCCAGATGAACAACCCCGAGGTCATTGGAATTTGACACCTCCATGATAAGCACCAAGACCTAGTTTATAGTCTTTAAGACCTTGTGTTTAATCTTATTTTAGCTATTTCCAGTATAAGAGACTTGTCATATAAATATTTAATCAAATTAAAGATTTATTTGTTGCCAGAGTATAACAGGAACTCAAAGTTTCCTCTCCCAAGTTCACTTGAAAGTGGAGGGGTATGTCTACAAAGAGTAAAACAGGAGGAATCGGAATAAGAGTATTTATGTTCTTGTTGGGGTCTGGTTTTCATTGCACACAGCCACTAGTGTCCTGGGTGGAATCTGATGTGGTACATTATCTGGTCTATCTGTGCTTGGCTGATTCCCTCCTAAGCTCAGGGGTCTAGGATAACCACACTCTCCTGTCACTCACTGCCTTTATTCTCCTTGTTTCTGTTGTCTAGCCCCTGCATACTCTTTTTTCCAAGGCCTGATCTGGGCCCATGAGAAATCTCTACCACACCAGCCTCAATTCTGGGGAATCTGGGTGTGTGGGGGGAGTGAACTTAAATTCTCCAACGTGGTATATCAGCCTCCTATGCCTGGATGGTTGTTCTCTCACTCCCTGTTGGCACTGGGAAAGGTCAGCAGGTCCTGCTCTTTAAGCAGCATCCCACCAGGAGATGAGACATGAGTCTGCCCTGTTCGTAGACACTCCAACCTCATGAGTTACCACTTGCCTCAACAGAAGCAATGATCTACAGTACTTACCTCTAAATCTCGTTGTCTTACAATTTATTGAAGAGACTGCCTTTACTCCATTGTGTGCCCTTGCCTCCATTGTCAAATATTGAGCATAATGACTTTGGTAAATGCTGTTGGAAAAAATTGGACAGGTCATACAAAAAAAAATGAAACTAGACCACCAACTTACATCATACATAAGGATAAACTCAAAATGGATAAAAGACTTAAATGTAAGTCGTGAATCAATAAAAATCCTAGAAGGAAACATAGACTGCAAAATATCAGACATCACGTGTAGCAGGATTTTCACAGATATATCGCACAGGGCAAGTGAAACAGGAAAAAATAGACAAAGGGGACTACATCAAACTAAAAAGCTTCTGCACAGCAAAGGAAACCAACATCAAGATGAAAAGGGAACTCACTGTGTAAGAGAACATTTCCAATGATACATCTGATAAAGGGTTAATTTCCAAAAAGGAAGACAAATAATCCAATTAAAAAATGGGCAGAAGACTTGAATAGACATCTCCAAAGAGGGCATACGATGGCCAGGAGACATATGAAAAAATGCTCAGAGTTACTAATCATCAAACAGATGCAAAGTAAAACGCCACATGCCAGAATGGCTATCAGTAAGTCAACAAACAACAAGTGCTGGCAAGGATGTGGAGAAAAAGGAACCCTAGAACACTGTGAGTGGGAATGCAGACTGGTATAACCACTATGGAAGTAGTGTGATGTTTCCTCAAAAAATTAGAAATGTAACTATTGTTTGACCCAGTGATCCTACTGCTAGACATATATTCTAAGAAGCCTGAAACACCAATCAGAAATAATATATGTACCCCCTATGTTCATAGCAGTGCAATTTACATTAGCTAATATATGGAAACAGCCCAAGTGCCCATCAGTAGGTGAATGGATAAAAAAATCTGTGGTACATCTACACTATGGAATACTATGCAGCAGTAAAAAAGAAGGATCTCTTACTCTTTGAGACAGCATGGAGAGACCTGAAGAGTATTATGCTAAGTGAAATAAGCCAAACAGAGAAAGCCAAGTGTCATGGGTCTCACTTACATGTGGAATGTAATGAACAAAATAAATTACAAAATAGAACCAAAGACACTGAAGCATATAACAGACTGACATATTTCAGAGGGAAGGTGTGTGTGAAGAGATTAACCAAAGAACTTATATGCATATATACATAATCCATGTACACAGACAAAAAGGGCAGTGAACACTTGGGGAGGAGGAGAGAGCAGAGTGGAGAGGGTTAATGGGGGAAAAAAGTGGACATCTATAATGCTCTCAACAATAAAGATACATTTAAAATAAATAAATAATAAAATCTCTTTGACTTAAAATCTCTTTTTCTTCTTCCTTTTCTTTACTGAGGGAAAATAGAGAAAGTGTCTGGCTAAGGATTTAGTTTTGTGGCCTCAACTGTGAGCTTATTTCCCAGAAATCCTTACACTTTCTACTTAGGCGTAGGATAGGGAAGGGAACAGCTATTATCTAGGGTTTCATATGTTCATTAATTTTATGTTACATATGGGATGTCCACTCAATCATTAATAATATAGTTGGAGAATAAATTGATACACATTATTTTTGTGAACGTAGTAAAAATCTGTATTGAAATCATGCATATCCTTTGACTCAACAATTTTACTTCTAACTTTAAATGATCATACATTTAAATATAAGGATGTTCAATTGAAAATCCAGGGCGAGGGTGGGGGTGGGGGGTGGGGGGTGAAAGCTAGAAATTTGTCAGTAGGTGCTGAGTTAAATGCACTATGGTTGATCCATACAGTGGTGAGTAGCCATTAAAATGTTGGTGTAGAACAGTAATTATGGAGTGGAAGGATGCTCTTGCTGCATTAGTGAAAAGAACAGATTATAAAACAATATGGACAGTTTATATAGTTTAGCCTATTTTCAAAAACATCCGAATGTGATATTGTATAAAGATGAGGCTCTTGGGTTTTCTCAATTAAGCTCTGTTTGCATTTCCCAGTGACTAATTCTTTGCTTCAGGGAACTGTGTCCTTCACTATAGTTTGGTTCCCAGCCCCAGGCCTCACTCGTTAAGGGCCAGCAGTGCTCCTCAGGCTTTGTAACAACCACAGAAAGCCCTCCCACATTGTCCTTGAGGAAATACTGCAACTAAGAGACTATTTCTTAGTCATGGATCACATTTTATCGTCTTCCTTTGCTTACTTATATTTTATAAAATTTTCTTTAATAAGCAGGCATTTATAACAAAAGCCTAATAAGCATTTATAATATTTCACCCTATTCAACATTTATGTGACTAAGCATTCTACTGCTTTAACCATAATTAGAACTCGAAGATGCTAATTTTCCTTTTTAGTATCCCAGTTCCCACTCACATTTATTCAACTGATTCAGAAAATTATCTTAGCTTCACAGTTACTTAAAAGTACAGGTATAATGGCCCTGGCTGGGCAGCTCAGTTGATTAGAGTATTGTCTTGACACAACTGAGGTTGCAGTTTTGATTCCCGGTCAAGGCACATATAAAAAAAAATCAACCAATGAAGGAACAAATAAGTGGAACAACAAATGTTTCTCTCAGTCTCTCTCCCTCTCCCTCTCCCTCTCCCTCTCCCTCTCCCTCCTTCTCCTCCTCCCTTCCGCTCTCTCTCTCAAATCAATAGATAATAAATAGATAATTAAAATAAAAGTACAAGTATAGTTATCCATTTTTCAATTCATTCATGCAACCCCCATTTGTTAAACTCACTATGTGTAAAATGCTATGCTAGGAACCTTCAGAAATATATTTATATGTAAGACCAAATTCTTGCATTCTAGGCATTGATATCTGGTTGTTAATCATGATCAGTGTAGGAATGGGTTGGTCTGTTAGTATTATAGACCTTGCTTAAAGATTTCTTCCCCAATCTCCTTCTTTTCCAAGTTTCAAGGAAGGCTGTCTCTGAGTGAGGTATCTCATGGCACTCATAGTCTCTTATAATTTCTCCAAAAAACTGTGGTTTTAATATATTTCTTTCATTTATTCCTTTTGGTCCTAATTATCAAACCAAATTAAAATACTACCATTTCATGCTTTTGGTGCCTATTAGTAACTTAGTATATTGTAGAATATGAACTTATTCTAATGAAATTACTTGTATCTTTCATATTTATAATAGTGCTTGCTTTTCCACACTTTTATAACAATTGAGTTGATTATATATAGATACATGAAATTAAGAACGAAGCAAACATTTCACTCATGACATAAATGTTGTATTTTCTTAAAACAACATTATCACTGCACATTATTCCTATTCCATTACATATTTTCTCAGTAAGCCACATAAACTACATTTACTGTTGGACAGATGGGCAGAACCACATGCATCCACTATCAGGCAGTTGGTGAGACATAAAATGCCAGAAAGAAGATTAGGAATATCAAGATAGGAAGCTTCCGACTGCTCTTTAAAACGATGATCCTTTGCTCCTGAGTCTCCACTCTGAGTTTCCCTTTGAAAATAATGCCCTACAACTTTTCATATTTTATATCCAAACACACACTCAGTGCTTTCTTGTTAACTTACATATTAATAACAAAATGGAATGTTTAGGCAGATTGAGAAAGGAGTTCCCCATTTCTCTGCTTTTTATGCATGGATGACAGCTATGAAATGTATGTTTTCTCCGCAAGGAATGTGATAGTGTTCAGTTGCAAGGTGAGAAGGAGAGAAAGGCTGCAAACAGGAATAGTGTGGCATTTGTCACTGCCAAGGCTCATCAGCCGCGAAGGCCTCTGGGAGACCAGGCTCCTTTACTTATTTCTTTTGGAATACTTCAGCAATAAACATTTCACCAGAAGCAGAGGAAAACATAAAAACTAATTAGCTTTTGTGAGGCAGAGTAGTCATCTCTAAACCTTGATCAAGATTCAAGAGGAAGGGTTTATAATTCTTTTATCCAGAGGCTCTACTGATGTACCTAAAATTCTCATCTCAGAAGCTCTTTTGAGGTGTGACAGATCTTGTTAATGACAAATGAATATCCATTCAAAACAACAGATAAATTCTGCCTGCTATAATGTTGATCTGGTTGAAACCCTTTTAGTCTAACAATTCCTCCTTTGTAAAGGAAATCAAAAGACAACTTACAGAAAATTGTGTATTAAGGGCTACTAGCTTGACAGTCAATGAAAATTGAGCCTATATCTGCTCTTTCTTAATCCACAATATTTCTCAAATCAAGATGGCAGTGAACATTGTGTGAGCAAGATGGCTTGGGGGCCATAGCCTTGTTACTTCCTATTCTCAGACCTCTTCTGATTAATAGAGTAAAATTGGAAGCACCCTCAACAGCCCATGGCAGCCCCATTCATTCTGCCTCACAAAGGAAGAAGTAATAGCAGCCACAGTGATGGTGGTCAGTTTCACTTTTTCATGCTCAGTATGAATATTTGCTTGGAAATAGTGCTTTCCACCACATTAAAATATATTAGAAAATTGTTTATGTAAATCAGCATGCCAGATTATTTATTTATTTATTTATTCATTCATTCATTCATTGTATTTTGTGTGGAATTATTTCAGCCTGAAAGTTTCATTCCAGTTGTTCTCTACCCAAACTTTTAACTGAACCCAAACCAGCTAAACACACATGGCTTTTACTATCATGCAAGTTAATCCTTCTTTTAAAATAAAAATTTTAAATTCTGGTAAAATATGCTTTTGAAAATTTTCTCTCCTTTTTTAAAATTAACTTTATTGGGAGGACATTAATTGATAAGATTACATAGGTTTCAAGTGTACATTTCCATGCTACACTATCTGTAAAGTGTACTATGTGCCCACCAACCAAAGCTAAATCGTCTTCCATCACCATATAGTTGGCCTCTTTACCTTTTACTATCCCTCCAACCTCTCTTCCCTCTAATTACCACTATGCTGTTGTCAGTTTTACATCCTACATGTGAGTGAAATCTTATGGTTCTTAGTTTTTTCTGACTGACTTATTCACTTAGGTTAGTATTCTCAAGGTCCACCCATGTTGTTGCAGATGACAGTATTTCATCTTTTCTTACGCTGAGTAGTATTCCGTAGTATGGATATATGTACCTTAACTTCTTTATCTACTCCTCTATTGAAGGGCAGTTTTTATTCATGCTTTTCACAAACTTATCTCCCTTTTATTTTTTTAAAGTTAAATTCTTTATTATTTCAAGTATTATATTCTCCTTTTTCCTTTAATTATGTCTATAGTCTTCATTTTTCAAATTGAATTTGAATCTGTTTTTATTGTTAGTTCTTATGAACTCCTCTCTCAATTCTAAATATTCCTGTCTTAATTTGTTTTCTATACTTCTTTTTCACATTCTTGAAGAATATTTATTCATTTTTTACAACTATATTTGTTACTTAATAAGGGAATGTGTTTTAAAATACATGCAATCACCAGTTAACACAGCATTAGGGTTTTCCTGTTAGAGATGCATTGTTTTCTGTATATCTCACTGGGAAGAAGTTGTCATTACACTGTTATAATGTACTTATTGATATTAACTTTTCTAAGATGCATTGTTTCTGAGAATGCCATTGTTTTTGTTTCATTCAGGTGCATTTCACACAAGCTGATTCTTTTAGATGCTTATTTCAATACTTATTATCACATAGGCTTTAAAACGCGTCATCTTTTATCTGTCCAGTTCATATTCTTTATGTGACTTAAGTTTGACACACATTTACATTTTAAGTTGTCATTTTTTTTAAACATTGTATTTTGAATGAAGGTTGAAGGTGATCTACTAGAGAGCAATCAATAATAATTTCTAACAGCAATGCTATTTAAAAACCTTATAGGTAAATACAGAACACAAGTGAGCCCACAAAAATTATATGAGGTCCTGTTTACATCACTACCTCCCTTCATATCTAACACAATTACTATTTAATGAATTTCTATGCAGTATCATATGCTATGATAATTCTAAGATACAAGAGTGAATAAGAAATGTTCTTGAATCATTTTTCAAATGGAACACAGCATATTTGTGTAAGTTACTCCTACAAATCTCAGTCGTGCTAAAGGAATCATTTTCCCAGAGCTATTTTAGACTCTAGACACTTAGTTCACTGTCTTTCTCTCCTTATCGGGTTGGAATCATTCCAAGCTTTTTAAATTCTGGGCAGCCATGAAAATAAGACAGAGAGGATACTGAATCTGCCACAAATGTGACATTCATTTCAGTCTTGTTTGATACTGAAGGTCACGAATAGAATGAGGTTTTGTGTGCCTTGTTTTTCCCCCCTGTTTTTTTTTTTTCATATAAGAAAAGAATTAATAAAACCAGCAACATGAACACTAGGCCAAAGACTAAAACTGGTTCTTAAGTAAATAGGAATCTTCTTCTTAAGGATCTCCATGTATTTAAAGAGATTCCACATTTTCCCACTGCCAGTGAACGGTGGAATAATTTATCATATGTGGGATAGTTTGAGTTACAGAAATCTGAGTTCTGGAAATGGCCCCTGCAGTTATATAAGGACATATAATGTAGCCCTCTCACACTTTCCATGAAAAATAGAACTGCACTAAGTTCACTAGCTGTGTGACCATGAATAAATTGCTTCATTATTCAGTTGCAACATCTATTTATAAAGAGAAAAATAAAATTCATATCTCAGAGTGTGGTGGAGTTTACATGTGGTAAATGTGGGCTCAGAGCCTGGCACAAAGAGCTTAATCCTTGTAGTCCATCTATTCTTCCTCAGTATTCCAAGGGACATTAGTTGTACCCCATCTACAATAGTAATCCAATTGTACGCTGGTTAGTGTGTGCTTCACTGCCAAATTGTGGGATAACTTGGGATAAGGTCCTTGCTGATACACCCCATATTTTACAGAGTGCTTTACGATTTTCAAATTGTTGGCATAGTGACAGATATACAGCATAGTTTTTAGGTGCTTATTGTTGTCATTGTTGTTACAACAGCTTCCCAGTAACATGAGCAGAAAAAAGAATATACTTCCATTTTATTTATTTATTTATTTATTTATTTATTTATTTATTTATTTATTTATTTAAATGTTAAGTATATTCGAAGCTCAGTGCTTGCCCTGCTGTACCCTAAAGACTCCTACGTAGTTCTCATCTATATACGTGTACGTATCAGAAGAAAGTATCCTGCTACTCAACATTGCTAACAGTTAACAGGTACTGACAGTCATTGGTACCTAAATGTTTACCACATGAAACATTGATATCCATGCAAGCATGGTCAAGTTAAGATTTATATCCTGTGTATATCACGAATCAACTTTTTCCAACTATTCATTAGTTAAACTGCTTAACTGCTAGAAAATTCTTTATATTTCGCATACAGCCTTTTTATAATTTCAACCCATTTCCTCATAACTTCAACATAAAAGCAGAATCCTTGGCCCTCTGGTCTTTCCTTGGTCCTGTGCCTGTCCACAAAATATCTATCAAACTGTAAACCCACAACAAACTATTAGGATTCACAACACTAACAGCACCTAATGTGGCGAGGACGTGAAGCAGTGGGATCTCTCATTCATTGCTGGTGGGAGCACAAACAGCTATAGGCCCTTTGGAAGGCAGTTTGGCGGCCCCTTATAAAACGAAACAAACTTTTACAACACAATCCAGCAATCTCATTGCTTGGTATTTACCCAAAGGACCTGAAAGTTACATGCACACAGATGTTTATAGAAGCTTTATACATAATTGCCCAAACTTGGGAGGAACCAGCATGCTCTTAAATAGGTAAGTGGAAAAATAAACTGTGGTGCTTCCAGACAACAGAAAATTATTTAGTAATAAAAATAAATGAGCTAACAAGCTGCAAAGCACATGGAGGTACTTCTAATGCATATTTCTAAACGAAATTAGCTCGTCTGAAAGGGCTACGTTCTATAAGATTTCAGCTTTATGACATTCTGGAAAAAACAAATCGGTGGAGACAGTAACAAGTCCAGTGGTTATCAGCAGTTCAGGGAAAGGACAGAGGAGTTAATATGAGAAGCCCAGAGCATGTTGAGATCAATGAAACTGTCCTATAGGATACTAGAATGGTGGATACATGACATTGTACATTTGTTGGAATTCATAGAACTGGACAACACAAGCAGGGAACTCTAAAGTAAACTAGAGCAGATCAATATTGGTTCATCAATTTTAACAAATGTACCACACACTTAAGATGTTAATAATAACTTCCTGTAAATCTAAGATGGCTCTAAAAAAAAAAAGGCCATATAAAATATTGTAAAGCTCAGATTTATGGGGGAATTATTTGAATCCTATGTAATAAAAGGCTAATATGCAAATTGACCCTAACAGAATTACTGGGAATGACTGGTCACTATGACACACACTGACCACCAGGGGGCAGACACTCAATGCAGGAGCTGCCCCCTTGGTGGTCAGTGGGCTCCCATAGGGGGAGCTCTGCTCAGCCACAAACCAGGCTGACGGTTGCCAGCACAGCAGTGGTGGCGGGAGCCTCTCCCGCCTCCTCAGCAGCACTAAGGATGTTCAACTGCAGCTTAGGCCTGCTCCCCATTGACAAGTTGACATCCCCCAACGTTTCCTGGGCTACCAGTGGGATGTATGACTGCCAGCTTAGGCTCAATTCCCCGGGAAGCAGGCCTAAGCCAGCAGGTGGACATCCCCCGAGGGGTTCCAGAAACTGTGAGAGGGCATAGGCCAGGCTGAGGGACCCCCTACCCCCCAGTGCACAAATTTTTGTGCACCAGGTCTCTAGTTTCAAAATAATCCTTAGTTAATGTGCTACTGCTAAAGTATGCCAGAATGGAGCAGTTAATGCTCATTTAATCAAAGAAGATTGACATATGCCAGATACTCCAGGAATACAGCTAGAAACTGGGGGAAGCATGTTATACTGATAGCTCCCACACAGCTCCGTGAAGTGTCATGGTGTATTGTTTTGTTTTTCTTTCCCTTTTTCCTTCAAATTACATTTAATCACACATTCAATTTATATTTTTTGTAAGCCTATGACGTGGCCCTTGCTAGCACTGAGGATACTGTCTTTGTCATCTTGGTGATTCAACATACAAATGTCATTTTCACCTACAGTCTTCTGGTTTTTCTTCACCTCAGGAGAACATAAATCCTTCTAAGGGAAAAGTCTACATCTTAATCACCCTTTCCATGGAATCTAGCACAATGTGTTCAAAAACAACTAAGAATTTGTTGACTGCAGGAGGGCTGCATGACTAACTTAATGAACGAACATCTATTTATACCTCCCTTGCTCATTGATAAGGTGTAACTATCAAATAGTGAAACTCTCATTTCTTTATGATCCCAATACCTCTTCCCTGGGATAGTACTGTTTTACAGTTCCACTGGATTGCCACCCTTTGTTGTCAATTCATATCCCTATTTTACACGAGAGTAATAAGAACAAAGAAGTGTTTTTAATGATCTTTTTACCCATATCTAGTTTTCATTGCTCATATCAAAGTATAAAAAGCCATATAGGTATTAGTAATTATTATAAGGCTGTATTATAAAACATTACAATGATTGGGGCTGATATGTAGAAATCACCTCAATGACTATTTGGTATTTTGCTTTTCTGTATATATCTTTATATGTACTTACCTTATATCCATTACAGTTTCTGCAGGAAGCAGATGGTACACACCAATTAGGTAGTTTGCAGACTTTTATAAAGTGACTAATATGAAGGTTTGGCTAGAGTTAGGAAACACAGGAGAAATAACATAGTACCTCAATAATAACAGGGGGCACCACTGCAACCACTAGGCCTAAATGAGCAGGGGAAAATTCTCAGGGCAGGGCGTGGTGGGGAGGTGGGCGAGAGAAAATGAGCCAATAGGTGAAAAGGCCAGGGCTGTGTGAAGGGGCCGCCTGGCAGGAGCTGTGATCTTGGAGAACCAGCCCGAGGGCACTAACTTGGCAGGGAGTAAATAGTTGGGGGAATAGTCACCTGGACTTACTCTCCTATCTGCCCATTTTAACTTCCTGGTGCTCCCATTGGCCAGCACACATGGTGACTGAAAGGCAGAGGAGGGCATTGATACAGTCCAGTGGTTCTCAAACAGGGGTGATTTTGATCCCCGGGAACATTTCTGGCTGCCACAGCTCTGGTGGAGAGGGAGGGGGAATGCTACTGGCATCCGGAGGAGGGAGGCCAAGGATTCTGCTAAATATCCCCCCAAGATAAAGGAATATTGGTGCAAAATGTCACGCATGCCAAGGTTGAGAAATTCTGATGTAATTCGTACACGGCATCTTTTCAGGGTATAGAGCAAGAGAAGGGATGGAGAGAGAGTTTCTTATGGGGAAAAATAAAGAAATAGAACACTCTACAAATAAACCACGGAACAGCAGACATGAGAAGAAATCGCTGTGGGAAATACAGAAGTCTCAAAAATATGTCCGGTAGAGTTTTATGGAATTTATAAAAATTCAAGTAGGGATGCATAATATTTAGTAGGCCAGGTTTGTTTTTAGAGAAATCCTTGTGAGATTTGTATAAAGATTTATTAATAAAGGGCACAAACTATACTCAATTGACAGCCAGTCAGGTTACACAAAACATGGACAAGAATATGATCAAGGATTTCATGATTACACTGCCAATGCTCCATCACTTTCATTTATGTACTGTGAACGGCTGTAGTGTACATAGTAATATAGCTACATAAGGCAATAAATTTAACATTTGTGCAGCTTTATGTGTTTGCATACACCAATATACATAGCCTTTCTATATAGTCAATATTTAATTCTTTTATTCATTTCTATTTTATTCACAAGAGCATTCTCTACAAAAATTGTTTCTCACAATTTTACAAAAAAATGTTTTTATTGATCTTTAGAGAGAGAGGAAGGGCGTAGGAGAGAGAGGTGGAAACATCAATGAGAAATATCAACATTCATCAGCTGCCTCCTGCATGGCCCCTGCCAGGGATAGAGCCACAACCTTGGCAAGTGCCCTGACCAGGAATCGAACGAGTGACTTTTTGGTGCATGGATTGAGGTCAACCACTGAGCACACTGGTGGGGCTGTTTCTCACATTTGTACAATGTAAGGCTTTAGTCTGCTATATAGACTCCTGCCTCATTCTCTGACTCTTTCTCTTTTTCCTGAGTAACATCATAAGTTCTCATAACTATTTATCCCTTTATTCATTACTAGTGGGATCTGTTACCTAATATACACTCTCATATTTCTCATTATACCCTGCACATTTTTACTTATACATCACACTTTGATTTCAACCGTTCTAAAGTTGAACTTAATCTTTCCCTCAGGCAGGGAGCCCTTCTGTATCAGTTTCATGTCAATTCCATTGACAATTGAAATTTTCCTATGACCCACAATATTGATCTTTAGTTTATTACAATCCCCCTCTTTCTCATATTTAGCCATGAAATTATTCTAGGATCCTTTTTTTTTTTTTCCATTTTCCCATCTCTCTCTCACCTCTTCCACTATCTTTGAAAAGGACTCTCATCAACTCCTGCCTACTTTAGTGCATACAGTAGGCTCACAGCTCATTTACCTCTGGCTTACCTTTCTTCCCAGTAAACTTTCAACTACTGTATGTACCGCTTCATACCTTACTTTCCATTCAAACATATTTAACTGGATCCTCATTTATTAGAAGCCAGCGTTTGTCATTAAACTGTCTACATTATTTTTTAGTGTCTACGTTATAACTTTTGTCATTTGTTTATTTGTACATTTTTTAGTTGGCTAACCTTTGAATACCATTATTATCAGATCGAATTGGGCTTATCCTATCTTTGTGTATGTGTATATGATCTATGCCTAAAACACACCCTCAAATCTCAAATATCTAAGATACACACTTTTGTCTAAGATCACAAAAATCCTTACTATAATTCTTATAGCACCTGTTGCCTGTACTACTTTTGAACCTGTCAGAGATGGCCACACATATTAATTATCTTTTCAGTACAAAATCTTTATTTACATCTTCATTGTAATT
>PVJC01015838.1:0-34482 GCA_004026665.1 Murina feae | reverse complement strand
ACACACACACACACACACACACACACACACACAAAAGGCGCCTGGCAGACTGGGGCCATCATAGGACATCCACTGAGGGGTCCCAGACTGTGAGAGGGCACAGGCCGGGCTGAGGGACTCCCTCCACCCCGAGTGCACAAATTTTTGTGCACCGGGCCCCTAGTTGTAAAGAATGCTGCAATGACCACAGAGGTACATCTATTCTTTCAAATTAGTGTTTCAGGTTCCTTTGGATAAATTCCCAGAAGTGGAATTTCTGATTCATAAGGCAGTTCCATTTTTAATTTTTTGAGGTATCTCCATACTGCTTTCCACAGTTCTTCTTTGAAGGTTTATAGCACTCCCCAGTGAAACTGTCCACACTATGGCTTTTGTTTGTTTGGGAGTTTTTATTGCTGCTTCAATTTCATCTGTTATTATTGGCCTGTTTTCTGATTCGTCCCTATTCCATTGTGGAAGATTATATTTTTCTAGGAATATTTGCATTTCATCCACATTGTAGGCATATAATTGTTCATAGCATTTACCCTTTGTTTTTCTGTGGTGTAAGTTGTTACTTCACCTCTTTCATTTCTGATTGTATTTATTTGAGCCCTCTCTCTTTGTTTCTTGATGAGTCTGGGTAGGGGTTCATAAATCTTCTTTATCTTTTTAAAGAACAGCTCTTGTTCATTGATCTTTTGTATTGTTTTTTTAGTCTCTATGCCATTTATTTCTGCTCTAATCTTTCCTTCTACTTACTCTGGGCTTTTCTTATTGTTCTTTCTAAATCTTTAAGTTATATGGTTAAATAATTTATTAATAATTTTTCTTATTTTTTGAAATAGGCCTGTGGTGCTATGAACTTCCTTCCTAGGATTGCTTTTGCTGTATCCCATAGATCTGGGTTGTTCTATGTTCATTTTCATTTGTTTCCAGGAAGTGTTTTTATTTCTTTTTCAATCTCATTGGTAACCTATTCATTGTCTAATTACATGCTATTTAGCCTCCATGTATTTGAATGTACCGAGTGTTTTTAGTGTGGTTGATTTCTAGTTTCATGCCATTGTGATTCAAGAAGATGCTTAATGTGAATATGATTCAAGAAGATGCTTAATGTGATCCTCTTAAACTTGTAAAGACTTATTTTGTGTCTTAACATATAGTCTATCTTTGAGAAATCCCATGTGCACTTGAGAAGAATGTATATTCTGCAGCTTTGGGGTCAAATGTTCTGTAAATATCAGTTAAATCCATCTGATCTAGAATGTCATTTAAGATCTCTGTTTCACTGTTAATTTTTTTGTCTGGAAGATCTATCCAGTGAAGTCAGTGGTGTGTTAAAGTTCCCTACTATGACTGTATTGCTGTCGATCTTTCCCTAAAAGCCCTCCGGAAGTTTTTTTATATATTTAGGTATTCCTATATTGGGTGTATATATGTTTACCAGGGTTATATTCTCTTGTTGGATCAATCTCTTTCTTGTTTCTTTTTATGGCCTTCGTTTTAAAATCTATTTTATCAGATATGAATATTGCTACCCAGCTTTTTTCTTTTCCATTTGCAAGAAAAATTTTTTCCTATCCCTTCACTCTCACCCTGTGTGAGTCTTTTTGTTTCTTGTAGATAGCATATATTTTGGTCATTGTTTTATCCATTAAGTGACCTTATGTCTTTTGATTGGAGCATTTAATCCATTTACATTTAAGGTTATTATTGATAGGTACTTATTTTTTCCATTTTAATTCTTTATGCCTATATTCTCTCTCTCTCTCTCTCTCTCTCTCTCTCTCTCTCTCTCTCTCTCATTATATATATATCTTGTTAGTAATACAGCAGTCCCTTTAACATTTCTTATAATGCTGACTTAGTGGTTATAAACTCCTTTAGCCTTATGTTACCTGGGAAGCTGTTTATTTCACCATCTATTTTAAATAATAGCCTTGCTGGATAAAGTAATCTTGGTTTCAGAACCTTGCTTCCCATTATCTTGAATACTTCATGCCATTCCCTTCTGGCCTATAGAATTTCTGATTAAAAATCATCTGAGAGCTTTATGTGAACCTGCTTTTTTCTTGCTGCCTTTAAGATTCTCTTTGTCTTTATTTTTTGGTGCTTTAATTATGATGTGTCAACATGAGCCTCTTTGTTTCTTCTTGCTTGGGACTCTCTGTGCCTCCTGAACTTGTGTGATTTTTTTCCTTCACCAGATTAGGGATGTTTTCTGCCATTATTTCTTTCAACAAATTCAGTTGATTATCCAGGATTGATTGATATATATATATATATATATATATATATATATATATATATATATATATATATATAGTTGTAATTCCAGTTTAATCCTGGAAGAGTGTCAATGTAGCATCCACTTACTCCTTTGCTCACTTTCTTTACTTTCTGGCCCACCTATGACATGAACATTATTACATTTCATATTGTCCCACAGGTCCTTTAAATTGTCCTCCTGTTTTTTTATTAGTTTTTTTCAATTTCGTCCTCTGAGTGATTTTTTTGTATTCTGTCTTCTAATTCACTGATCTAATCCTTGGCTTCCTGTAATCTGCTGTTTATTCCTTCCAATGTATTCTTTATTTCTGCTATGTCATTCTTCATTTCTGACTGGTCTTTTTTCACAATTACTATATCTGATAAATTGCTTACCTCCATTTCATTTTTCTCTTCTTCTGGAGAATTCTCTTGTTTTTTTTATTTGGGGCTTGTTTTCTGGCTCCCATTTTGGCTGCCTGTTTGGGTTTGTTCCTATATGTTGGGTAGATCTGCTATGACTCCCAGTCTTTTTGGAGGGTTTCTGGTGGAGGATAAGATGACTGGCCCTGAATTCTGTGTTTGGAGCTATCAGCAGTCTGCAGCTTGTGGTTCCCTTTGCTGGTTGTTTGGACAGGACCAGGATGCGCACCATGTGGCTTTTCTTAGCCCTATGTCCAGAAGCAGATCAGGCAAAGACTCAAAGCACCCAGAAGTCCACTTCTGTCTGAAGTCTGATTGTTATTCCCAGTCTCTTAATAAGCCTCAGAGTGCATACCACAGTGAGGATGGAGCAAGAGGTTTTCCAGACAGGGTGGGGCCATGTTTCCCCCACCTTCTAGGCAAAAGCTGCCTGAGTGGTAATAGTGTCTGCCTGAGAAAGATGTTCTCTGTAGTATGGGGGAATGACTCAGCACAGTTTCTGCTCTTCAGACCTACCCCAGAGCCCTCTCCCTAGATTCTCCTCACACAGCTCTAGTCCACTCTGCCCTCCCTCTGCTGGAGCTCAAGGTGAGTGGCTGCACACGAAATTTTGTGCATTGGCCCTTTAAGAGGGTGCTTGCATTTCTAACCATCTCTCTCTGCAGACAGAAAATATCACAGCCAGATATTATGTGGGCACCTTTCTCCATTCTGGTGTTCTGGACTTGGGAACCTAGTTTAGGGTTTGACCCCAGAGTTCTCAGTGAGGAATCACCACCCCCCGACCCACCTACACACACAGCTGAGATATTCCTCCATAAATTCAACTGCTGTTTGTGGGAGCCTGGCCAGCCCTCTCACACCTCCATACTTCCTACCAGTCTCTATGTGGTCTTCACATTACATCTTTGGTTATCAGGCAACCAATCAATGATTGATCTATGAACCATGAGGTCATGGTTCAATTCCCAGTCAGGTCACATGCATGGATTGTGGGCTTGATTCCCTGTAAGGGGCGTGCAGGAGACAACCAATCAATGATTCTCTCTCATCACTGATGTTTCTATCTCTCCCTCTCCCTTACTCTCTGAAATCAATAAAAATATTTTTTTTTAATTTGCTTTACATATTTAGGTGCTCCTATGTTGGGTGCATAAAAGGTTACAAGGGTTATGTCCTCTTGTTGGGTTGCTCTCTTTATCATTATGTATAATTTAAAAAATAATATATGATTATTGATAGGTATGTTTTTATTGTTGTTTTATTATTTTAGATATATTTCTGTGTTTTTTTCTTTTTCTCCTCCTCCTCTTCTTCCTCCTCTTCCATCTTCTTCTTAAAGTAAGCCCTTTAACATTTCTTGTTATACTCTACTGGTTTAGTGGTTACAAACTCCTTTAGCTTTTCCTTGTCTGTAAAGCTATTTCTCTTTCAATTGTAAATGATAGCTTTTCCGGGTAAAGTAGTCTTGGTTGTAGGTCTTTGCTTTTTATCACTTTGAATATTTCATGTCAATCCCTTCTGGCTTGAAATGTTTCTGCTGAGAAATCAGCTAACAGTCTTAGAGGAGCTCCTTTGTAGGTAACAAATTACTATTTCTTCAATACATTCTCAATTCTTTGCTCTCTTTTCTTCTTCTGGTACTCCTATGACATGGATTTTATTATGCATCATGTTGTCTTAAAAGTTCCTTAAGCCCTGTCTGGATTGGCTCGGTGGATAGAGCGTCAGCCTGCAGACTGAGGGGTCCCGTGTCCAGTTCCAGTCAAGGGCATGTACCTTGGTTACCGGCACATCCCCAGGGGATATGCAGGAGGCAGCTGGTTGATGTTTCTCTCTCATTGATGTTTCTAATTCTCTATCTCTCTCCCTTCCTTTCTGTAAAAAATCAATAATATATTTTTTTAAAGTTCCTTAAACTATCTTCATTTTTTTTAATTCTTCTTATTTTCCTGCTCTGATTGGCTTTTCTAAATTGCTGATTCAGTTCTCTGTTTCATTGAGCCTACTGTTTATTCCTTTCAGTATATTCTTTATTTCACATATGGCATTCTTCATTTCTGACTGGTCTTTTATGCTTTCTATGTCCTTTACCATGCTGTTGAGCATCCTTATAATCATTGCTTTGCACTCTATATCAGACATATTGCTTACCTCCACTCATTTAGCTCATCTGGAGAATTCTCTCATTCTTTCATTCTCTCATTTCTTTCTTTGTCTACCCATTTTGGCTACTTCTGTGTTTTGTTTTGTTTTGTATGTAGTAGATAGATTTTCTACAACTCCCAGTCTTGGTAGAGTGGCCTTATGTAGTAAGTGACCTGTGGGACCCAGTGGCACAGTCTCTCTGGTCACCTGAGTTGGGTACTCAAAGAAAGTTCCTTGTGGGCCTTCCTGTTGTCATTGAGTCTTGATTGCTATTGGCTCATTTGTGCATGGACTTGACCCTCAGGCTGGCTGACAATGAGGCTCAATCCCCAACACAGCATGCAAGTTGCTGTGCAGGTGCTTTTCACACAAAGCAGAATTTGCCTCAGCAGATTTTGGTGCCTCCTGAGATCTCCCTGTGGATATGCTTCTTGTGATGCTTATTGGATCCTGCTCTGCTGTTCTCTGAAGCTGGCCAGTGGGTGTACTAGTTTTGAGCCTCTTCAGAGGGGCTCTATGTAGGCTAATGTCAGACACTGTCTGTGACTGGCCCTGGACAACTTATTAGAGCTATCAGTAATCCTACTGCAAGCTTTTCTGAATAAAGGATTTTTCAACTCTTTTAAACAATAGTTTGAAGATCACTGGTTTGGCTTCTAGTTAAAGTAATGTGGAAGGCTAGTTAAAGTAATGTGGAAGGGTAAAGAAGAAATCATAATGGTAATTTGAAAATATTTAGAATGGAATGAGAGATAAATATCTATACTCATGTGAAACAGCTAAAACAGTATTTTGAGAGAAATATTATAGCTTTAAATGTTTATATTAAAGAAGGAGAAAGAAGAAGAAGACAGAGAAGAAGAAAAGTGAAAACCAATGAGTTCAACATTGAATTCAAAGAATTAGAAAAATTAAATAAAGTAATATAGAAAACCCACAGAAAGTAGATACATACAAATGATCATGATAAGAGCAGAAATTGATACCATGAAACCAAAGAAATAATAAAATACACAAACCAAAAGTTGGTTCTCTGAACAGACTAGTAAAATGGGCAAATGTTAGGTCAAGGTTAATTCAGAAGAAAAAAATAGAAGATATTAATAATATAATGAATGAAGACAAGGACATAAGTACAGAGGCAGAAGTTTTTAAAAACAGTATAACAGTATATGAAAAAATGTTTATAATAATACATTTGAAAATTTACACAAAATGAACAATTTCCCAGAAAAATATAATTCACTCAGATTCAAGAAAAAAATAAAACTCTGAATCTTCCCCCTTAAAAAGATATGTTTAAGCTCTAATGCCCAGTGCCTCAGAATGTGACCTCATTTGGAAAATCAGTCTTTCAGGATGTTAATTACTTAAGATGAGGTCATATAGGAGTAGGGTGGGCCCCTACTCCAATATAACTGGTGTCTTTACAAGAAAACAGCCACATGAAGACACAGAGACACAGGGGAGAAGGCCACATGAAGGTGGAGGCAGAGATTAGAGCAATGCAGTACAAGTCAAGAAAAAAAGGAATCTCTAGCCATCACCAGAAGCTTGGAGAGAGGCATGGAATAAATTCTTCCTCAGAGCCTCCAGGAGGAACCAACCCTGCTGACACCTCGATTTCAGGCTTCTAGTCTCCACAGCTGTGAGAGAATACATTTCTGTAGATTCAACTGCCCAGATTGTGGTTCTTTGTTATGGCATCCCTAGGAAACAAACAACCAATAATTACTACAGTGATTGAAATGATAGTTTAAAATCTGCATGTGCGGGTATACCACCCCCTCCACACACACACTCACACAGAGTGACCCATTTCACCCTCCTCATCACATGAACAAGTAACCTGAGGCCCTGAGAGGTTTCCTGTACAGATTATCTAGAGGTTGGTGGCAGTGATAGGTCCCAAGCACTCTAGTGACAACCCTGTACTCTGAATTGGGACAATCAACCCTGAACATTTTTCACAGGCTTGTTTTTTTTTCTTCTTTCCAGATGTATCAAAATGATGTAAAATTAATTCTCTACCCCAATGAGAAAATCTTCCGAATTATCTTTTCTGATGAATCAGGCCAGATATAGTATCTGCTGGAGCACAAGGACACCTATTTTGACATATATGGCACTTAAAAAGTCTAGGATTTGGGCTGGGATTGGTTTTACTAAGGCCTGCACTCTCTGCTGGCCTCTGCAGGGGGATCCCAAGGGACTGCTTGTGCCTTAACCATGTTCCAGTTACCCATCAGGACACCTGGCTGTGCTCTTCTTCTATACACAACAGAGCCGGTTCACATATATCATTCTGGAAGACAGTGACGAAGGGTGTGTTCGAGCCCTTATCAACAATAGTGGCCATGCCACCATCTATGATGAATACAGAGAAATCTGGTAAGCTTAGGTCATGAGTCTCAAATACTTTTCCCCATGAAGAAGCAGTGTGGTTAAGGCTTGACTCATTCATTTCTCTCTCTCTCTCTCTCTCTCTCTCTCTCTCTCTCTCTCTCTCTCTCTCTCTTTCTCTTTCTCTCTCATTCTTACCCTCTCTCTCTTCCTTTCTCCCTCTCTCCCTCGCTCCTTCTTTCTTTCGCTTATGAATTCATTCATTGGACTCACATATGTTGGAATGGGGAGATGGGTATCATGGTGGACCAGTAATATAGATCCCAGACCTCAGACAAGGCATACTGTCCTTGTCCCACCAATGCTTTTCCCATGGGTGAAATAGCAGTCACAGACTCAGGGCAACCACTTCTATTGCTTCATCTCCTTTTACTCCCCTTGAGAGTCAAACCTCATGAGAATTATCTTAGAAAGGCCCAGGATCCCTCTATTCTGGGGGCCTCAGAGAGGAGGGTCTGGTGAGTGCTCTGGAAAGCCATCCTATAAAATAATCCTATATAATAAAAGGGTAATATGCAAATTGACCCTAACAGCAGAACTGGGAATGACTGGTCACTGTGACACACACTGACCACCAGGGGCAGACGCTCAATGCAGGAGCTTCCCCCTGGTGGTCAGTGCGTTCCCACAGGGGAAGCTCTGCTCACCCTCAAGCCAGGCTGACGGCTACTAGTACAGTGGTGGTGGTGGGAGCCTCTCCTGCTTCCTCAGCAGTGCTAAGGATATCCGACTGCAGCTTAGGCCTGCTCCCTGCTGACAAGTGGACATCCCCCAAGGGCTCCCAGGCTGCCAGAGGGATGTCTGACTGCCAGCTTAGGCCTGATCGCCCGGGGAGCAGGCCTAAGCCAGCAGGTGGACATCCCCCGAGGGTTCCCAGACTGTGAGAGGGCACAGGCCAGGCTGAGGGACCCCCCCCCCATCCCAAGTGCACAAATTTTTGTGCACTGGGCCTCTAGTGTATTATATTCAAAAATATAACTTACAAATATTTCATTGTAACTGAACTTAGTTCTTAAGTTCCCTTTCTGGTAATGGTAGAAAACTTCACCTTACCAATTCAAGGTGGTTCAGTCACTTCAAAATTTTTGCCCATCTTTTTGGGGTATGGACTATATTTTCAGGTTTCCTGCTCCCACTGAGTTCTATGTGGACATGTAGTGGGAAGTGCATACTATCTTGCATCAGTGTTATATTTTCTTTCTTTCTTTTTTTGTTGTTGTTATTTTGTTAATCCTCATCCAAGGAGATTTTTCCTTTTTAGAGAAAGTGGGAGAGGGAGAGACAGAAAGAAACATTGATGCGAGAGAGAGATTGATTGATTGCCTCCTGCATGTACCTAACCAGGGCTCAGGAACCTGCAACCAAGGTAGGTGCACTTGACTGGAATTGTACCCAGGACCCTTCAATCCACAACTTGATGTTCTATCCACTAAGCCAAACCAGCTAGGGCTTACACTTTCTTACTTACTGAGAGTCAAACTCAAATGTTTTTCTTATTAATTCTGTCCCCCTCAAAAAAAAAAAAAAAAAAAAAAAAAGACACAAGGATTTTCATATTCCAAGCTTTGGTTTTTAAGAATATTTTCTTGCCCTAACCTATTTGGCTCAGTAGATAGAGCATCGGCCTGCGGACTCAAGGGTCACAGATTTGATTCCGGTCAAGGGCATGTACCTTGGTTGCAGGCACATCCCCAGTGGGGAATGTGCAGGAGGCAGCCGATCAATGTTTCTCTCTCATCAACATTTCTAACTCTCTATCCCTCTCCCTTCCTCTCTGTAAAAAATCAATAAAATTTTTTTAAAAGAATATTTTCTCTATATGGGTTTTTTCGACACTAGCTATTTATTTTGTTCTCAGTGGTGTCTGCCCTCCCTGAAGGTCCCTTATAAAAATAATATCTGAAAGGTGGAAGAAGGTATGAGATACAAGAAGCACCAAGTAGTGGGGGCAAGAAACTTAGTTAAATTATTCTAAATGGCATCTGGCTGCATACAAGTGGGACTCTTCTCTCTCTCTTTTTTCTTAATCTTTATTGTTCAGATTATTACAGTTGTTCCTCTTTTTTCCCCCATAGCTCCCCTCCTCCCAGTTCCCACCTCACCCTCTATCCTTACCGCCCAACCCCCTCCCCCCCCACTGTTGTTCACATCCATAGGTATACAATTAATGTCTAGTCTATTCCCAAACCCCCAACACCCTTTTCCCCCAAAAAATTGTCAGTCCACTCCCTTTCTATGCCCCTGATTCTATTCTATTCATTAGTTTATTCTGTTCATCAGATTTTTTATTCACTTGATTTTTAGGTTCACTTGTTGATAGATATGTATTTGTTGTTCATAATTTTTATCTTTACTTTTTCTTCTTCCTCTTCTCAAAGGATACCTTTCAGTATTTCATATAATACTGCTTGGGTGGTGATGAACTCCTTTAACTTTTTTTTGCCTGTGAAGCTCTTTATACGACCTTCAATTCTGAATGATAGCTTTGCTGGGTAAAGTAATTTTGGCTGTAGGTTCTTGCTATTCATCACTTTGAATATTTCTTGCCACTCCCTTCTGGCCTGCAAAGTTTCTGTTGAGAAATCGGCTGACAGACATATGGGTGTCCCCTTATAGGTAACTGACTGCTTTTCTCTTGCTGCTTTTAAAATTCTCTCTTTGTCTTTTGCTCTTGGCATTTTAATTATGATGTGTCTTGGTGTGGTCCTCTTTGGATTCCTTTTGTTTGGAGTTCTCTGCGCTTCATGGACTTGTAAGTCTATTTCTTTCACCAGTAGGGGAAGTTTTCTGTCATTATTTCTTCAAATAGGTTTTCAATATCTTGCTCTCTCTCTTCTTCTGGCACCCCTATAATTCTGATGTTGGTACACTTGAAGTTGTCCCAGAGGCTCCTTACACTATCTTCATATTTTTAGATTCTTTTTTCTTTTTGCTTATCCATTTGGGTATTTTTTTGCTTCTTCATATTTCAAATTTTTGACTTGATTCTTGCGTTCCTCTAATCTGTTGTTGGATCTCTGTATAATATTCTTTATTTCAGTCAGTGTATACTTAATTTCTAGTTGGTCCTTTTTCATATCCTCAAGCGTCTCATTAGATTTATTGAGGGTCTCATTAAGTTTATCAGCAGTTTCTAGAAAATTTTTGAAAAACCTTATAACCGTGGTTTTGAACTCTATATCCTGTCATTTGCTTTCCTCCTTTTCTGTCATTTGTGATCCGTTTCTTTGTCTCCGCATTTTGGTTGCTTCCCTGGGTTGATAGAGTGGCTTTCTGTGTTAGGTGATCACTGAGAGGAAATGACCTCCAAGCCACTTGGTTATGCAAATCATCTGTGTCTACAGTGGGAGAACTTCTGTGCTGGAGACACCCTTATGGGGCAAGAGTTGTTTCAGTGAGGCTTTGGTGCTCATGGAGTCTGCCCCGAGTGTGTCCCTTATGAATCTGAGGAGTTGTATTTAGGATTGTACACTCAGACCCCTAGGTAGGCTGGCACTTGTATCTCCAAGGAGTTGCTATTTTAGCCTTTGCCTGAGGCTACTCAGCCTTTTATATGCAAAAGCCTCTACACACAGCTTGGGTGGGGCAGGGTTTCAGGGAATCTACAGGGCGGAGCAACCAGCTATAGCCAATTCTCAGCCCCGCCCTAAAGAGGCACCGGGTCTCAAGCCACTCTGGAGTTTCTCCCAGTGCCCAATGGGGCCAGACAGTCCAGCTCCTCCCCGTATGGTTCTGAGTCCCCAGAAACTCGCCTGGAACTGGAGTTCAGAGCCATCGGGAGCTTACGCCTCCCTCCGGTACAAAATGCTTCCAGCCCTTTCTGTGAGCCCCTTTGCGTGCGCCTCCATACCTCTACACTTTATTTCTGTACCTCCTCTGAGTCTCAGTCTCTTTCTAGTTGTAGAATTCCCACTTAGCCAGCCTTCCTATGGGTCTGGGTGGTGTCCGTTTTTTCTTTTCATTGTTGTTTTAAAATGGTTGTGCACGGCCGCTATTCCAGTGTTTACCTATGCTGCCATCTTGGTTTTTCCTGGGCCTCTTCTCTTTAACAACACTTGTTTTTAGGGACAAAAGAGACTTTGGGGGAGTCTACTTTTATTTTCTTGATGGATGAGAAAACTGAGCCTCAGAGAAACTAATAAGTCACTTGCCCTAAACCATACATGAAATTACAGGCAAGAAATTTTATGGCATTTTGACTCAGCCTGAAATTAAGCATTTTTTTAAATTATCAAATAAGGTTTGCAAGAGAAACTACATTTTTTAAAAAATTATTTTTATCTTTACTGTTGATATTATTACAGATGTCCCTCTTTTTTCTCCCATTGCTCCCCTCCACCCAGTTCCTGCCCTGCCCCAAGCCTTCACCACCCTATTATCTGTGTCCATAGGTAATGCATATATTCATATAAGATCTTTGTTTAAGCAGTTTATTCTGTTCATTAGATTTCTTATTCATTTATTTTTATTTTTAGATTCACTTGTTGAAAGGAATATATTTATTGCCATTTTATTGTTCATATTTTTTAAAATTAAACCTTTATTGTTCAGATTATTACAATTGTTCCTCTTTTTTCCCCCAATAGCACCCCTCCTCCCAGTTCCCACCCCACCCTCTGCTCTTACTGCTCCCCCCCACTGTCCTCATCCATAGGTATAGGATTTTTGTCCAGTCTCTTCCCGCATCCCCCACACCCTTTTCCCCCTGAGAATTGTCAGTCCACTTCCTTTCTATGCCCCTGATTCTATTATATTCACCATTTTATTCTGTTCATCAGATTTTTTTATTCACTTGATTTTTAGATTCACTTGATAGATATGTATTTGTTGTTCATAATATTTATCTTTACTTTTTCTTCTTCTTCCTCTTCTTAAAGGATACCCTTCAGCATTTAATATAACACTGGTTGGGTGGTGATGAACTCCTTTAGCTTTTTCTTGTCTGGGAAGCTCTTTATCTGACCTTCAATTCTAAATGATAGCTTTGCTGGGTAAAGTAATCTTGGTTGTAGGTTCTTGCTATTCATCACTTTGAATATTTATTGCCACTTCCTTCTGGCCTGCATAGTTTCTGTTGAGAAATCAGCTGACAGTTGTATGGGTACTCCCTTCTAAATAACTAACTGTTTTTCTCTTGCTGCTTTTAGGATTCTCTCTTTGTTATTTGCCCTTGGCATTTTAATTATGATGTGGCTTGGTGTGGTCCTCTTTGGATTCCTTTTGTTTGGAGTTCTCTGTGCTTCATGGACTTGTAAGTCTATTTCTTTCACCAGTAGGGGAAGTTTTCTGTCATTATTTCTTCAAATAGGTTTTCAATATCTTGCTCTCTCTCTTCTTCTAGCACCCCTATAATTCTGATGTTGGTATGCTTGAAGTTGTCCCAGAGGCTCTTTACACTATCTTCATATTTTTGGATTCTTTTTTCTTTTTGCTTTTCCAGTTGGGTGTTTTTTGCTTCTTTCTATTTCAAATCTTTGACTTGATTCTTGTGATCCTCTAGTCTGCTGTTGGATTTCTGAATATTATTTTTTATTTCAGTCAATGTAGGCTTAATTTCTAGTTGGTCCTTTTTCATATCCTCAAGGATCTCACTAAATTTATCAAGGGTTTCTAGAAAATTCTTGAAAAATCTTATAACCATGGTTTTGAACTCTCATTTGCTTTCCTCCATTTCTGTCATTTGAGACCTGTTTCTTTGTCTCTGCAATTTTCCTGCTTCCCTGTGTTGATAGAGTGGCTTTCTGTGCTAGGTGTCCTATAGGGCCCAGTGGCTCAACCTCCCCAGTTACCTGAGGTGTACACTCTTGGTGCACACCTTTATGGCCTTTGTGCACAGTCTTGTTGTAGTTAAGCCTTGATTGTTGTTGGTATCACTGGGAGGAATTAACCTCCAGGCCAATTGTCTGTGAGAATCAGCTGTATCTACAGTGGGAGAACTTCTATACTGGAGACACCCTTATGGGGCAAGACTTGCTTCAGTGGGGCTTTGGTGCTCACTGAGTCTGCCCCCTGAGTGTGTCCCTTATGGATCTGAGGAGTTGAAATCTGGATGGTCCCACTCTTTCCTCTGGGTACACTGGCTCTTGGATCTCTAAGGAGGTGCTAATTTAGCCTCTGCCTGAAGCTACCCAACAGGAGCTATGGAGAGATTTGCAGATTCCTCTTCTTTGTTTGGGATTTGGAGGTGCCCAGATGAGGCCTAGCTTTGAAGCAGTGGAAGCTGCTGTGGGGCCTTGGGCCTTCTTTTGGATATTCTGCATCTCTCTAACCCAGCTGCAGTGTTAGGTAATTTTAGATTGCAAAGGGCCAGGCCTTTCATATGCAAAAGACTCTGTTGCAGCTTGGGTGAGATGGGGTCTCAGGGAAACAACAGGGTGGGGCAAACAGCTGTGGCTGACCCTCAGCCCAGCCCTAAGAGGCCCCAGGTCTCAGTGTCCCACAGTAATTGCTGCAAGCACCTCTGAGAGAAAGCTGTCCTCAAGTTCTGCCCGATGCCAGATGGTCCAGTTTCTCCCCGTGTGAGTCTGGGTCTTCAGAGACTCACCCAGAACTAGAGGTCAGAGCAGTCAGGAGCTTGTGTCTCCCTCCTGAGTGAAAAAAACAACTATGTGCTCATTTGCTAGCCCTTCCTCGCGCCTCCGTACCTCTGCACTTTACTTCCACACCTCCTCTAAGTCTCTGTGTGTTTTTCTCTTTTCTTCTAGTTGTGGAATTTCCACTCAGCCAGGCTTCCTGTGGTTCTAGGTGATGTCCGTTTTTTCTTTTAGTTGTAGTTTTGAAGTGGTTGTGCAAGGCAGCAATTTCCAGTGTTTACCTATGCTGTCATCTTGATTTCTCCAGTATGACAACTTTTAGACAATCAAATAGAGATGTCAAATAGGCAGCTGAACATGCAAATCTGAAGTTCATGGGAGAGATCTCTCTTCTTGGTACTGAATCCCTCCCACAGGGGCTGTCTAGGGCTTAAACAAATATTTGATTGACTGATTCATTCATTCATTAAATACATATTTAATATCTATTATATGCAAGGTGGTGTTTTATGTGGAGGAATTCAGTGTCAAGTGAGACAAAATCTTTGATTTCCTGGAGTTTCCATTTTGATGTAGAAGCTTCTTGAGCACATGGAGAATTCTACTCCAAATATCACCAATTCTTGCAAGTCATCACCTCAGTCTTCATTTTTATCAAAAGTGGAAATTCTTCAACCCTTTCCCATCTATGGTTCATATTTTCTATCTTTTTCTTCTTCCTCCTCTTTTTAAAGAATATCCTTCAACGTTTCATAGAATACTGGTTTGGTGGTGATGAACTTCTTTATCTTTGTCTTGTCTGTGAAGCTCTTTATCTGATCTTCAATTCTAAATTATAGCTTTGCTGGATAATCTTGGTTGTAATACTTGCTATTCATCACTTTGAATATTTGAATATTTCTTACCATTCCCTTCTGGCCTGCATAGTTTCTGTTGAGAAATCAACTGACAATTGGATGAGCATTCCATTGTAGGTAACTAACTGCTTTCCTCTTGCTGCTTTTAAGATTCTCTTTGTCTTTAGTCCTTGGCATTTTAATTATGAGGTGTCTTGGTGTGGGCCTCTTTGGGTTCCTCTTGTTTGGGTCTCTTTGTGCTTCCTGGACTTATAAGTCTATTTCTTCCACCAGGTAGGGAAAGTTTTCTATTATTATTTCTTCAAATAAGTTTTTAATATCTTGCTCTCTCTCCTTCTGGCATCCCCATAATGTTAATGTTGGTATGCTTGAAGTTGTTCCAGAGGCTCCTTACACTATCTTCATATTTTTGGATTCTTTTTCCTTTTGGCTCTTGGGTGTTGTTTCCTCATATTTCAAATCACTGATTTGATTTTCAGTTCCTCTACTCTTCTGTTGAATCCCTATATATTATTCTTTATTTCAGTCATTGTATGCTTAATTTATGACTGGCCCTTTTCTTTTTCTTTTTTTTTCTTTTTGAGGTTTCTAGAAGATTCTTGAGTAACCTTATAACCATTGTTTTGAACTCTACATCTAGTAGTTTGCTTTCTTTCATTTCTTTCATTTGTGACATGTTTCTTTGTCTCCAGATTTTAGCTGCTTCCAAGTGCTTGTTTCTATGTATTGGATAGAGCTGCTGTGTCTCCTTGAGTTGGTAGAGTTGTTCTGTGGCTCAGCCTCCCCAGTCACCTGAGCTGGAAGCTCTAGGTGCACCCCTTTGTGGGCTGTGAGCACAGTCTTGTTGTAGTTGAGACTTAATTGCTGTTGGTGTCACTCCAGGACAATTGGCTGTGAGAGCCAGCAGCAACTATAGTGGAAGAACTGCTCTGCAGGAGACACCCTTATGAAGCAGGACTTGCTTCAGTGGGGCTTTGGTGTTCACTGAGGCTGCCCCTTGAGTATGTTGCTTATGGATGTGTAGAGTTATAATCTGGTATGATATGACACTGCTCACTGGGTGCACTGGCTCTTGGGTCTCCAGGGAGGTGCAAAGTCAGCCACTGCCTGGGGCCACCCAGGAGGAGCTACAGGGAGATCTGCAGGTTCCTCCTCTTTGAATTTGGGTTTGGAAGTACTCATATGAGGCCCAGCTATGAAGCAAGGCTGGCTGGTGCTGGTGCCTGGTCTCGGGCTTTTTATTGATAGGTTTGGGGCTCCCTGACCCAGCTGCAGCTTATTTGAGAGCTTTTAGACTGAGCAAGGACATATGCAACAGCTGCTGTACCCAGCTTGGGAGGGGTTGTAAATTGGATGAGGTGAGTTCTTAGGGAATCACTAGGGCATAGCAAACAGAAATGGCTGCCAGTCAGCCCTATGACTGGGGAGGTCCCAGCATAGAAACAATGATCCCTGTGAGCACCTCTGTCTGGGAGAAAGCTGCCCCTGAATCCTGGCCCTGATGCCAGACAATCAGTTCCTCCTCCTATGTGATTGTGTTCCCCAGAGCCTCACCCTGGTGTTGGAGCAGAAAATAAAGCAGGACCTTGCAAGTTTAGTTCATACTGCCAGCCTCTTAAGAAGAACAGCTGGGTCTCCAACAGCCTCTGTGTCACTGAGTCCCAATCCACACTGGTTTTTACAGCCTATAGTTCTTACTGCCCATAGAAACTTCTTTTACCAGCTCTGGAAGGAACCCAGGGGCTGGGACCTGTTGCCCCACCAGGCAGCCTCTGCAGAGACAATCTCCCTCTCAATTAAAAAAGTGGCCTACGTGGGTGCTTCCACACCTCCTACCAGTCTCAGTGTGCTTTCTTCTTTACCTCTCTAGTTGTAGGACTTCCATTCAGCCAGCTTTCCAAAAGTTCTGTATGATGGTTGTTCTATATTTCAGTTGTAATTTTGATGTGGTTGTGGGAGGCAGTGAATACAGGCATTTACTTATGTCATCATCTTCAAACCCAGGAAACTACATCTTATCCCTGAATCTCAGCCCATCAAAATCCAGGGGGAAGGATGGTGCTCAGATTCAGATTCTGTCGGTCTGGGTAGAGCTGGAGGTCTGCACTCTGTAAGAGCTTTCCAGGCGGTTGTGCAGGTCTCTAGGGTCTGGGGCTCAGGCCAGCATACTTCCACTAGCCTTCAAGGCTTTAGAAATCAGCCAAGGCCTGTGAGCTGGCAACAGCTGCCTCATCTGTCAGCCGTGAAGTCCCTCTAAAGACTGTAAGACAAAGATGGGGGACCCCAAAGGAAATACTTCCATCTCCTCATCAAAATCGACAGGAATGGATGGCCATTGTGCTGACAACCAGACCTTCGCTGGGACCCCAGGAAAAACTCAACCTCACAAGGGAACGAGCCCAATGTCTTGCCTAGAGGACAGCAGTGACTAGTGGCTCAATCTCTCTCCCCCAGAATAGCCGTGCTTCCAGGCCTCAGGCACTAGCCTCAGAGCCATTTCAGGGTTCAGGGACCCTGAACTTCCCTCTCCCATCTCTCTCCTTGGGCCTTGCTGTCTTCTAGTCTTGAAGTTTTTTCTGAAACTGCTAACCACTTCACCGTTCATGGTTTTCAAGAGGGGAGATACACTGGCAGCATTCACTTCTAATGCTGAGCTCCTCCTCACTAGAGAAAAGGGAGACTGCCCTGCGTTGAAAGCTGCTCGTTAGGCTCAGAGTGGGCCTTGTGAACCTCTGCAAAAGGCCTCCACTCTTACCCACTCTGGCCTGTCCCCTCTGTCCACCCACAGGCAGCTGCTGCCTTTCCCTCCTTGCTCTCTAGCTGCCCCCACAGCCAAGAGCACACACCCCCATAGTACCACTGTCATTTTTTTGTCCTTCCATTTTGGTGCTGAAGGAGCAGGCCAATAAGGAAAGGGAAGAGGTCCCCTCAGCAGGTCCTGGCCCCTCTGCACACAGGCCTGATGGGCCTCTCATCTCCACACTCAGCTGTCTGCAGTTGCCCAACATTTCTGTCCTGTCTCCCCTGAGGGCAATTGCATGTTATCTGAGTCATGCTCTAGTTTGGCTTAAACCAAAGCAAAGCAGCAGCATTTCAGGCCTCAGAGACTTGGATGAGAGAAAAACTGTCTCTGTGTATCCCACACACATACCCATCACCCCCAAAATGTCATTGCACAGGGCAGAAAGATCTCCCCATCCCCCAGCTGCTTTCCTCCCCAGGGGCAGCAGCACCAAGGGAAACTTCGATCCTGTGAGGAAAGGTCCTTGAGGGAATTCATCGTTAGAACTGCAGTCCCTTTGTCACAGGGAGATCGACTTTGTGGCAAAAACCCACCGAGTCATTTGGGAGCACAAAGCTGCTCGGCCAGGGCCCTCTGAGCCTAGTCATTGCTAAGAAATGTCCACAGCTGCTACCCAGGTCGCAGCCCCGCCTCCTCTCCCTCAGTGTGTGCCGAACTCCTAGCTCGCACCCGAGAGCCGAGCTGTTTAAGGACTGAATGTTTCCTGGGTCATTTTTTATTTCCGTCTTTGGAAAGGTAAAAGCATAGTTGTAGTTTGCGGGTGTTTGGAAACTAAACCCCAGCATCGTCCCCAACCTCCAGGCCCTGGACTTGAGGAATCTCAGACGGGACCTCCTGCCAGGCTTCAAGGTCCCCCACCGCAAAGGGCCCAGACCTGCCTGAACTCAGGGTCCCTGGTAGGTGTGTCTACACACTCCACAGCTTGGGGTCTTTATACCCCATGAGGAGAAACCTCCAGATTTAGATATCTGGGGGTTCTAAACTCCACTTTCCTGGGGAAGCCTCAGCCCAGAGCTGAATGCCCAGGGCAGGGAAGGCCTACTGGGAAAACTGAGATAGGAGCCATCACAGGGTAGAGCGAGCAGGATCTGCTCCCCGTCGGGTGGAAGAAAAGTCCCTCCCTGCCCTTTTCTCCATTGATAGTGATAAGGATATTCTAATGTTGACTGAGTTATTGCTATGTACAGGCACTTAATCCTCACAGCAGCCCTCTGAGTGAAGAACTATTATCATTTGTGGTTGAAATTGAGGCATTGGGAGTAACTGGCCCTAGCAGCAGATCTAGGCTTTGAACTTGGAGATTCTGACTCCAGAGCCCAGATTTTTAACTCCTCACCTGCAAACAGCCTCTTGTCTACGTAAAGAGAAATAAGGAAGGCCAGGCCAGGCCCGAAGGTGAGAGACTTAGGACTTTTGCCTTTGTTTGCTGGGTAATGGGAAGCAATCGGAGAATCTTAGATTGGGAGTGACAAGGAGTTCTCCTTTTGGAGGTGAACAAGGCTGCCCAAAGCCAGCCTCCTGCTCTGAGCTGACCCGTGAGGCCCCCAGACAGCCAGAGGAGACCTGGCAAGCGGACTGAGTGATCCTGACTGCCCCACACCCACCTCCTCAGCTTCACCAGCTCTCAGATCCTCTGCCCTCTGCATTCAGTCCTCAAGAGCAGTTGCTGCCCCAACAGCACAGATTCCAGGGACAGCCGTGGTGGGATTCTAAAAGCAGAAGCTGGGGAGGAGGGATATGGTCGGCTTCAAACGCCAAGAAAGGATGGCTCACAGACAAGAGGGCCGGGCTGGTGAGGGAGAAGCCCTTGCAACCTCACTCATCCAACACCTATTCACGTGGGTCCCATGCACAGTGCTGGGGCAGGAACTCATTGGGGAACCAAACGGACGTGGACCTTGCCCTGCGGGACCACATTTCACATTTACATTTTAGGAAAGAAAACAGACGACAGACAAGTGAGGTGTCCTCATGATTCAGAATGGTCCTGTTCTATAAAGCTTCCATGAACACCGAGTAGTGAGCGCTGGCCTCATCGCTTGCAGGGGAGTGTGTGTGTTTCATGTAGAGTCACAGACACGGGAAGATCAGTGACACATCGAGTCCTCTGGTGCTCAGAGGCTGGGTGAGGTGGCTGCCTCCCGGAGGACAGAGACAGGAGGCAGCGCTCGGTGGCTCAGAGGCCTCAGCTTTGGGGCCGGGGGGGACTCCACCAGGATTGGTTGCTTTTAGGGTTTAAGATTACCTACACGAGATAGAGACACACATTTCTCCTAGGAACAACGGGCTCAGTGTTCACTAAGTGTTCAAGGTGACTTACAGACCCTAGCACATACACAAACAACAAGAACCAACTATATGTATTAGTAAACTATACGGAGGAAACCAGCTAGGAGCGAAGGTGGAGCGTGACATAGGGAACCAGAGGGGCTAGTCAGGAAGGGCCTCTGAGAAAATAATACTTAAGCAGGAGCCAGCTGCGCCAAGCAGGCCGGGAAGACGGTTCCAGGCAGAGGATTTGGCATGGCAAAGCCCTGAGGAGAAGAGCACGCAGCCTCTGGGACTGAAAGGAGCGTGTGGAGTGGGGTCCCCGAGCACAAGACAAGACTAGAGTCTGCACGGAGGCTGAAGGGCTGCACCTCGTCTCAGGCTTGCCTTCCTGGTTAGAGCTTCTCCCACCTGCCAAGACCCACGGGAGCCTGTGGGCTGTTTGTGGGCAAAGTTGAAGCAAGAAAGGGGGAGAGAAAGGGAGGGAGCAGGCCTGCACCGCCCCTCGCTCTGTGGCCAAGTGCCCAGCTGCCTGATGGGACTTCTCAATCTAGGTTGAGCCTGAGCCAAAACCTGGGCTACTACTTTGCCAAAGACAAACCCCAGAAGGCCTGGAACTGGTGGAACCTGAACCTGCACGTCCACGCGCCCCCTGTCCAGTCCATCTCCTTGAATATCAACCAGTATATCAAGATACAAGTCAAGAGCCAAGAGGAGATCATCTTCTGCTTCGTCCACCAAACAAACCGCATTTCCTTAAACCTGGGCACCAAGTATAAGGTAAGGTTGCAACTCCCCACACCTCTGCCCACCTGCACGCAGGCCACGTGGCTCAGACTGGTCATGCCACGGGCCCTGGGCCATGTTCTGCATGACTCCAACCCATAGAAAAATAAGGCCATGACATCGACATGCCTCACCTTGTCTGACACTCACTACAACCCCGTCATCTAGCAGGGCCAGAAACAATGGGGAAATGTGTGTGTCCCCAGCCCTATTCTCCTCCCCACATTTCCATGTATGCTCACTTCCAAAGAAATGACTGCCTGGAAGTTCAAGGCCTCTGCCCAGTCCGGGCAGGAAGTCCCACAGAAGAGTTAGTTTCCTCAGCTGCTATAACAAATGACCACAAGCTGCAGGATTTAAATCAACAGAAGTTCATTTTCTCACAGTTCTGGAGGCCAGAAGGTTAAAATCGAGGTGTCAGCTCCTCCAAAAGCTCTAAGGGAGAATCCTTCCTTGTCTCTCCCAGCTTCTTGGTTCCCGGCATTCCTTGGGCTGTGGCAGCCTCACTCCGGTCGCTGCTTCTGTCTTCACGTGGTCTTCTCCTCCACCTCTCTCTGCACATCAACCTCCCTCTCGTTTCCCTTATAAGGACACCAGACATTGGAGTTAGAGCCCACACCAAGTCCTCATCCACGGTCCTTAATTACATCGGCAAAGATCCTATTTCCAAATATGGTTACAGTCACAGGTTCCTGGCCTAGCCTTTTGGGGGCCACTGTTCAGTCCACTACGAGGGGAGTCTGGACCCTAGTGTTTTCACTGTGACAGGGCAAGAAGGCGGGCTATTGAGACCCTTCCTGAGCACCAGAGTGAAGGCGGGGAATTGGGCAAACTCAGAGGCCCAGAGCTACTGGGATCTGAATCTCTACGTAAACACTGCCCCTGCCCAGTCTATCTCCTTAGCTGCCCCCTGAGACACACATCAGATCCTGTTCCTGCTCCAGCTCCCCCGCCCCACTCCACAGAGGGCTCTGTTTACAGACCCACCAGAGAGGCATTCCAGGCCTCTGACAGCAGGACTGCCTGGGGAGACAGATAGACATGTCTTGTGGGAAGTGAGCCAGATGGAGAAGCAGGCTGATGGAGGAAGCAGACTCAAGCACAATTAAGCTGTATGACCAATATTTGAAAGGATAGGAGAGAATGTAACAGGTTAGGGTGACCACCACCCCAGTTTTCCCAGGATGGGGTCGTTTTCCAGGATAGGAGACTTCAAGAGCTAAAGCTGAGACAGTTCATGCAGATCCAGACAACTGGTCACCCTGGTCCCCTTGCCTAGGAAGGCTGCTGGTTTAAAAGCTAAAGAATGAAATCCCAACCTTCTCACCTACCTGGGCCTCCCACAGCAGACACCTCAGTAAAGAGATGATCCATACTTATGGTATCCCCGAGTTTTCCATTTGCCCCTGCACAATGGAGTTGAGCTAGGAAGGGGCAGCCAGAATGGAGAGGGAACGAGGACTTGGGGTTCCACTGAGGGAGAGTCAGCAAAGGAAACCAATGACCCAAAGAACAGGTGAATAGCTGACATGGTCAGAGTGCTGTGCTGGGAGGGGGGGCAAAGGAAACGAATCAGCACAGATGTGACTCATTGGCAGGGTCCCCCAGGCCAGGCAGCAGGGCGTCCTGAGAACACGCCAGCCCCTCCACTTCCCATGTGACACAGGCAAGCCTCTTGCTCTTTCTGAGACTGTTGTCATTTATAAAGTGACAGTGTCGTTGCACGGTTTCAATAAGACACTTTGTGTGAAAACATTTCATAAGTTGGATGCTTCATAGAAATAGAACATATTGGTGTTCTTTAGCATTCTTCTGGGAGACCCTTTGCTCTGTCTTCTGTAGCTACAAACCAAGGCCGAATTGCAGTAGAGGTGGCCTCACTGGGCAGTGCCTCATCCCAGCAAAACCCAGACACACTCCAGCGGCAGACACTTCGGACAGTCTCCCAGCTGTGGCAGGGCCTCTGTGGTAGGGAATCCATGGGGAAAAGCGGATGCCCCCGGGGGGCACAGCCTTTGGATGGCAGCTCACACCAGGTCTCAGGAGCTGGTACCCTTTGGCTTGGGTTCAGGTCGGGGGTGACCACGGGCACAGGCCCAACACATGTCCTTGGGAAGCAGCAGAAAAGTTGCCGGTGGCTGGGCTGGGAGTGGAGATTTGCCCTGGAGAGTGGCATTTCCGGGAAGACTCGGTCCTGGCCACAAGGGTCTGATGGGGGAGGAGGGGTGTGGCTTGGGGGGCGGTGCTGGGGTAGCATATATGCTCACCTAGCCTTCTGTGAATCCCACAGTTCATCAACCCGGAGAAGATGAGTGAAATGAAGGTGAAAGCAATCCTGGAGGTGGACTTTGGTTCAACAGCTCGGAAGATTCAGGTCCTTATGGGGAAAATGAGTAAGATCCTGAATTTCCTGACCATCAGTGATTTGGAAAACTTCATAGAGAACATCATGAAATTGCTGCAGGGCAACAGTCAGAGGAGGACGGAGTTTTAGGTCCAGACGAGGGCCGTCGCCACACTGCCCTGGGCTCCCCAGCACCTGCTGGACGTCTCTGGAAGGTTATGGTCAGGAGCACCAAGGAAAACCCCAAAGTCTCTTTTTTGTCTCTTGAGAGTTGTTTTGTAATGTGAGGCCTGTCACAGTAGCTTGGTTTGACAAGCCTTTGGGGTTCTGACAGACTCCATGGCGAGGGACAGAAAAGAATCAGGAACCAGCCCTGGTCCGACAGCGTTAGAGGCAGCTGTCTCAGGGGCAGGATACGTCCACACCTGTCCTGCTTGCTCCCACTGGTCACTGCGACCTTCCTGTGCCGGGTTGACTCAGGACATAGACCATCTTGAAGGCTAGCTCTGCCAAGCATTGGCTGTGTGGCAAGTAGCTTTACGCCTCAGTTTCCTCATCTATAAAATGGGTCTAAAAATAGTAGCTCTTACTAACCCTGAACTCATCTCAAACACCCCCTCTCTCACCCCCACCAGGGAAGAGGTAAACTCAGACAGCAAACCACACCATCCCCCAAACCAGGAGCCAACTGAAAGGACCCACACTAACCCCCCTGCAATAGCTGGGACCCTTCTGGTTACTGGTAATAGCCACCAACTGGCGTAGGTAAAGCCAAACGGGAGGCGAATGATCTGGATGGGAGATTCAATGGCTCTCAGAAAGGACAGGCGCGTGGAGGGCCACTAGAAGCAGGAGGACCTTCCTCCTCATCTCTGCGACGCTCGCCCGTCTTGTTCTGAAGACACATTTTCTATGCCCCTCAGTTCATGTGACTGTGTGTCCTGACCTCTCGCAGAACACCCCCATGGTCTCAGATTGGCTGGCTGATCTGGTGCAACCGGGGTGATAAGAGAGGGCGGGTTATGTCTCATAAACATGCTTCCTAGTTGATGCCTGAGGACGGGGAGGGGTGGGAGTTCTAGAACAGGAGACTCAGGAACTGGGCAGTGTGCCTTTAAATCCCTGGCACACAGCACATTTCCCAGGGTGATCTTACCTGCCGCCTAAACCAAGCTGGGGAAACCCTTCTAACAATTAGCCCTTCCCTGCCAGGAGCCTTGGGTGCCTGCTCTCCTACGATCGTGCTGCCTGCCTCCACCTCTCGCCATCACCCCAGGCGCGAAGCTGCGCAGCTGGGCTGAGAGTAGGGTGCTGAGGCCAGCAGGGCATTACACAGTCATTTCCATTGTTTACTTACCAGCATCATCAGCCAAAACTACAGTTACTGCCAGACGTGGCATGGATGCCACTGTAGACGTATGGCTTTGCAGGCCACCCCCAACATGCCCGTGTGCCTTGTTGGTTGGGCACCTCCACTCAAGAGGCGGAGAAGCCCCTTTCCTCATGGGCACTAGACACAAAGCTCCTGAGTCGCACTTGGCAATGAGCAAGTCCTTCCAAGCTTGCAGCCGGGACTCCCAGATGCTTCTCCCGGGACTGAAGGCCTCGGACCTGAAGGCAAGTGGCCCTGGAGTCAGACAGCCCTGGTTGGCCATCTTGGCAGCACCGTCTGCCAGCTGTGGGTCCTTGGGCAAGGCAGTGAGCCCGCTAGACTCCGTTCCTCACCTGTAACAGGAAGGGTTACAGTGAAGATGAAAGGAGGTGGCATCGGTAAAGCACTGGGCATGGTGCTCAGTAGATGCGGCTCTTACTGTTTCCAGCCACTTCCTCTCCTCAGGTTTCCTCCTTTCACCAAACCTGAACACAGGCTTCCATTAGTACAGAGGCTGTCAGCAGGTAGCCTTGCAGGGGCATTTTGTCTCATTGGTCCCGTTTTAAACTATGTTGTTGCCAACACTTCATAGATGGGAGATTTCCAGCCGCTCCTGTAGCACCTGCTCTGCGCAGTGTGCCAGAGCCTGGGCAGAATACCGAACTCGGGGTCATTCCCCTCAGGAAAAGCGAGTCACCTCACAGACTTCGCGGTAAACATTGACAGCAGCCAACCAGCTGGCCAGGCCTGTAAAAGTCTGATCCCACCCCTGTCAGTCTGCTCGGGCTGCTGGAGCCAAGGGCCACACCCTGAGCAGCCGGAACCACAGAGACTGATGGTCTCAGCTCTGGAAGCTGGAAGTCCACAGGGCAGCACTTCCCTGAGCAGGTGCTGGGAGGGGGTGTAGCCCGGGCCTTTCTCCAGCTTCGGTAGCTCCTTGGCTTGTGGCAGCATCACTCCAGTCTTACAGGGAGTTCTCCCTGTGTGTCTGGATCAAATTTCCCCCTTTTATGTGGATACCACTCATCATGGGTCAGGGGCCACCCCCTACTACAGTCCGGATCCCACCCCGTGTCAGTGTGCTGCAGTGTGCCTCACCTTCACCAGTCATTACATCGGCAACAGCCCTGTTTCCAAATCAGGTCTGTGTACTGGGCGTCAGGATTTCAACATATGAAAGAGGGGGACACAGTTCAAGCCTAACCCTGTGTCTGCCTCATACCCCAGCCCCACGCAAGACCCTGCCCTTCCTGAGGGGACGAGCCCTCTTGCTCATTATCATTTCATCTTCAGTGACGTGGCAGGAAATGGTGCTTCTACAAACAAAAATGAACTCAGTTGGGCTGTTTATCAATACTAACTGTTCAGTGACACACAAGGGTTTCCTGATGGGTAGCCTCATCAGTAAATGCCCCAAGGCACATGGAGTCTCGTCCAGTACCTACAGAAATTGCTAGTTAATTCAGTAACAATTACAAAATGTAGTAAGTATGGGCTGGGCGCCTACCCTGTGCTGAAGGTCCAAAGAGAACAGGTTGTCTGCCCTTGGGGATTACTGAGTGGGGGTCAAAGAGACAAGCAGTAGCAAAAGGATGGAAGTATTGCTTTCTGAAGGAGCACAGTGGATGCAAAGGGGTCACCTAGGGGAGGCGGGAGGGGTCGCAGAAAGCCTCTCTGAGCCAGGGCTGAAGAAGGACCAGCAGCGGGGTGGGGTTGGGGGGGGGCGTGCTGGGAGTCCCCAGGAACCGCAAGCATTGGTGCAAAGACAGTGAGCATGTAGGGCAGACAAAAGGCACCGGATAGGGAGACTGCTGGAGAGTATCTTCTAGCTGCACAACCCCCAGTCCCTTCCTTTATGGGGAAAATACTCTTCTGAGAATTTATTTGTGGGCAGCCAGGCCCTGCTCGCCAGGACAGCAACTAAAAAGGTATCAGTCAGGGGCCAGTGAGGACCCAGAAACCACATCAGTAATTCCAACAGGGAAAATGTAACAAAGTTTAGCACACTAATGCTAAAAGGGACCTGAAAGAGAACTCTAGAAGCCCAAGAACAGCAAGTGAAAAGCTCCATGTTCTCCCTCCCTCTCTTCCCGCCTCCTCTCTTTACAATGTACCCAAGAAGGGAACTAAGATGTGCCTGCAGCCCTGGCTGTGGGGAGGTTCCGGGGCCAGGGAGCTGGAGCTGGTGCACAGGGTGTGGCCTCCAGGTTGCGGAAGCTGCTTCACAAAAAGCTTTCTGCCTGGAAAGCTCGAGAAGAGTGGGTGCGCCAGTGCTGACAGCCCAAACAGAAGGAAACAAACAGAGCCCTGCCCAGACCTCGCGCACCTCCAGCACCAGCAAAGCCGAATATTGCGCCAGCTGGCAGAGGAAGCATGTTCTCAGCGCCCGGCTCAGCATCTCAAAGCCGGGCAAAAAGGGTGGATCTGGAGCTGATAGGAATAAACCAGTAACTAGCACAGAGGTAGTCTTCCTCTGTGCTCCAACACTGTATTAAAGCATGGACTATCACACACATGCACACACATGCACATGAGTGCCTCACGGGGAGTGAGCTTGGCTAAGATGAAAGCAGTGGGGCTCTGCCCTAGAAGTGGACACTGGGCCAACTCCTCCTGTTTTGGAAAAAAAACACGCATCTGTGATGCTCTGTTTTTATCCCTTTGCTCCTCCAGCACCAGTCTGTCCCCTGCTTCTTTCCAGTAAAGCCATTCCTGCTCGTTAGACAATGAGGTCCTCTGTTGCTTGCACTCAAGAGCCCTGACAGACACAGAGGACAAATAGTGCGGGCATGAGGCTGGGCAGATGGGCAGGGGCTGACTGAGATAGCCTCGTGTGTCGTGTGCCCTAGGAGATAAAGTTTTACATTCTGGAGAAAGGGGAGGGAAGATGTTAATAAGACTGGGCCCCTGTAGTAAAGACATTTCAATATTCCAAACAAGTATATTAAAAACGAGGGCCTTGACATGGGCAATGGCATTAGAAATACAGAGAAGGGGAAGAGATAAAGAGCTACATAAGATAGGAAAGAGGCAGGACTCGGTAGCAATGGGAAGGAGAGGGGAGGCCGCGTGACTTTGGCAAGAGTGGATTCTTTCATCCATTCATCTACTGCAGGCACTGTCCTCAGAGCTAGGCATACAGCAATAAACAAAACCACGCTCCCCTCCATGCAGTTCACAATCTGGGCTGGGGAAGACAGAAGGAAAAAAAAAAACACAAATAAGCAAAATATCTCATGTGCCATATGAAGACAAGTAAGCCAGGTGAGGGAAATAAAGTCTAGCGATTGGGGGTCCCTACAGTAAGTGTAGAGCAGGGTTTGCGCTGGCAAAGTCTTTGTTGTGAGAGGCTGTCCTAAGCATTGTTAAGGTAGTCAGCAGTTCCAGTTGACTTCTACCAACTAGGAACCAGTAATATCCCCACGCGCACCAGTCATGACAACCAAAAACGCCTTCAATCATTGCCAAGTGTCCCAGGGCAAGGGCGAGGGAAGGTCACCCCTTGTTGAGAACCACTGCTGTAGATCAGCTCGGGGTTTGTTTTATGGTGCAGCATATGTCTCTCTTGGCAAATATTTCACGTACTTGAAAAGAATGTTCTGCTGTTAGATATTCTGAATTTAATGAGGAAACACAGGCCCATCATTCTATAACTAGGCTATACTTTTTAAAAAATGCCATAAAAATAAGCAAAACCTAAAGAGGAATTGTGTAAATTAAAAAGGACTAAAGAGACACAACCACCAAATAAAATCTAAGAGCATGGATAAAAAGCTATGACACCTTTGGGAGGACCATTGAAACTAAAATATGGACTATTAGATATTACTGAATACTTTTAGGGATAGGGATGGTATTAAAGTTATGTAGGAGACTGTCCTTAGTGTTTGGAGATGCTGACGTATTTTAGGATAAAATGTCTTGTCTTCAATGTACTTTCAAATCACTTCCATGTGCATGTGTATACACTGATAACTAAAACCCACTTGGTTAAAATGTGTGAAAGAATTCAATCTTGTTAGAAAAATTTTTTAGAATATACATAGACAAACCCAGATGCTATAGGCCAAGCATTTCATACCAATTTGCCTTTTCACGGTTCATTTATTAAAGAATTTCAGTTTATGTTAAAATTCAAACACTATAGAAATGTCTAATACTGAACATTTTTTAAATCAGAAATACTTTTAAAAACTATTTCAAAAAAGAAAAAATGTATTCATCAGGTCACTATTTAAAGGGAGCCACTATTTCAAGTTCCCAGCAGCTGCTAGGGCTGGCTGCTGAGGGAGAGCAGGCAGACTGGTTAGTGGAAGGAGCTCCGAGAAGAGAGAGAAGAGTGCAACAAAGCTAGTGTCTGAATAACATCTCTCACCAGCATCCCAGCTTCCTTTAATGAATAGACTCTGTGACAAACTATGGTGACACTATTCTTTCTCATTTATAAGGTAGCAAAAGAGGAGAACTTAAAAATATGGAGTTGTTAAACCAGGGGAAAATACAAATTTGTTTTCGTTGCTACTTCAATAATGTTAAATTTCAACACAACCATTTGTGCTGACAGTACAGGAAATTGGCAGTTGTGTAAACAAAGAAAAAATTAAATTCCTTCAACTAATAAAGATTAAGATGCTTCAGAAATGTCTTTCCACAATATTCATCTTGCCAAAAGAATCCACACACTGCAAATAAAACTGGGGAAGTCGGAGTAAGGTCGGTGCAGCACACCAATGTCAATATCCTGCTTGTGATATAATGTGTTATAGTTTTGAAGATGTTATCATTGGGGTCTGTCTACGTTATTTCTTTCAACTGCACAAGAATCCACAAATCAGTGCAATAAAAACTTCAATTAAATTTTTTTTTAAAGAATCCTCATACAACAGAAATGTTAGGAAGCAAAAATCTTTATTTTTTAAAAAATTTACATTTCTTAAAAACAGCAATTTCTAGCCAAATAATATAAAGCCTTTTAAATTAATTATTTGAAAGTATGTACACCCTTTGTATAAGTAAACACTTGAAACTGTACAGATTTAAACAAATATTCATTTAGCAAACAAGTTGGACCACTATCACTTACTCAGCACTTTGTAAGGTGTTTGTCTCAAAAATAAAAGATTCAACACAAGAACAAGTGCTGTCAAATATTTTGATCCTTAAGAACACAGACTGCTCTGTACACCAAATTACATCAATCATAGTATAGTACATTAATCATGCCCTTATTTCTTTGGAAAGGCTTTTTAAAAATCAAATATACAACATAATACACAAAATTGGGTTTTTACAGTTTATTTCATTAAACATGTATTTTAAATAGTAAATGGAAGTAAATTCAATCTTCCTATTTCATTCATGTCAAAGCATGAATATGCGTCTTCTTTATCTTCCCAAAATACAGCCCTATCAAGCAACATCCATCACTAACTTAAACTGAGTTGAAAAACAAGTGACCTGTTTAAAGTGAGACATGTAACCTACCTACACACTGTGGGCGCCTACTGCAAGGGGATGAGAGTCTGCTGGCCACATTCCAGAACACCCGTCAGTGCTCCAGCTCCAGGCTAGTGGGTGAATGCTTAAAATTCCTTCCAATCCAAAAGCAGGCTGCACTGACTGTCAGAGGCAAAACCAACCCACTCAGGAAATAGGTATTCGTAGGAAAATTCATAGACGTGCATAATGTATTTGATGATCCCTGATATAGTCTGGTCGATGCTAAGGGTGGGCCATCTTCGTCCTCCTTGTCTTTGTTAGTAAAGTGTATTTGCTGTAGTGGGTACAGGCACAACCACTGAATAAAAAGAACTACTAAACCTGAAGGCAGTGTACAGAAGGCTGGTAGCCCTGACCTGCATGATGAGATACGCTATTCATCAGGTTTCCTTCTCTCCTGTGCGCACGGAGTTAACACACCTGACAGTACCTCCCAGGCACAAACCCTGGCTGTTGTGCCATGAAAAGTCTCACTAGATACTGCACATGAGCAGGCTGCAACCCCCTACAATTCAAGGAATACAGACACTAGGACCTTCCCTGAGGCCCCCGGCTCTTGAACTAACGCATCAAAAACCCAGGAAAAGGGGTGGGAGGGGGTAGAAGAGGGCAAAGGGAGGGCACAGGGTGGCAGAAAGAGACGTGACTTTGGGTGGTGAGCACGCGATGCAGTGTGCAGATGATGTTACAGAGTTGTACACTTGAAACCTCTATGATTTTGTTAATCAATGTCAACCCAATAAATTCAGTAATAATAATAATAATGATATTTTACCTTCTCAAAATATAGCCCTACTGGTGTGGCTCAGTAGTAGAGCATCAGTCGAACACCAAAGGGTCATGCATTCAATTCCTGGTCAAAGGCATGTACCTGGGTTGCAGATTTGTTTCCCAGCCCCCTTTCAGGAGCATGCAGGAGGCAAACCAATAATGTATCTTTCTCACACCAATATATCCCTCTCTCCCTCCCTCCCTCCTTCCCTCTCTCTCTCTCTCTCTTTCTCTCTCTGTCCCCCTCCCCCCTCCCTCCCTTACACTCTCTCTAAAAAAAAAAAAATCAATGGAAAAAATATCCTCTGGTAAGGATTAACAAAATTTAACAATATATTTTTTTAAACACAGGAGATAACACCCTGAATTCTCAGAAAAGCAGCATGTGTTCTCAGAAGCATCCAGTCAACTCCAAACTAAATTTCAAAGTGACAGGAGAAACATTATATTGAATTTAGAAATAACATTTCTAGAAGTAAAAAAATAATAATCATCACTGTGGAATGCTCAGTGGTTAAAAGTGTTGCAGTGTTTCATGCTTTAAAAACCTTACTCTTAGAAGCTTCCTAATTAGCAGTATTTCCATAAAGTTCTTCTCTGCACTATCTATTGCAACCTATTCTCATTGCACATCTTTTACTAAGAACCATTTCACTGCGTGCCCACCATGGTTACCTCTTAAAAACTTACATTTCTTGAGACCATTTAAATGAGGCAGGTACTGCTGCTCATAGACTAATCTTTGGCATTTTGATGTTTTTTTACAAGGGAAACACCCATTTTTTAACCCTCTGCTTGTATTTCATTCTGCAGTCAGCAACAAGTAGCACGCTTGTGTGGTTCTCGGGGACATTCCCACGTACAGTTCCTCAAGTGTCCTGCAGCCACAAGACTCCCAGCCGCTCCTGGACAGACCATTTACAAGCACATCCGGACTCATCTGGTTATTTAGAAACTGATAGTAAGAGGTTCAGCTGAAAAGCAAGGTGAAAGGCGGCATTAGTTCTGCTGTGGAATATCATAGAAAAGTTGTTTAGGCCTCAAAAACACAACGAGAGGAAAAGTCTAAGATTTTTAAGAGACCAGGAAACATGGCTGTAAGGTAAGAACTGGACCTGCAATGCTGGTCTGATTGCTGAAGCTGCCACTGGGCACTGAGTTTGATGGAAGCCTGTAGGGAGTTACACAACATCACCTAATCCAGACCCTCAACTCATTCAGAATCCAACAAGGACAGAAAAAACTACACACCAACACTGACAAGGGACAGAAATAACCAGTCCACCTTTTTCTATGCAGAGTGTGCTTTCAGAAGAGTTGTATGTCAGACAAAATCTTTAAATGACTCTCAAAAACATAAGAAGAGGCATGACAAGTGAACTTCAGCTCACACGCTCATTCTTACTGAACCCAGGAGTGCCCTGACCACTCTGTAAGGAAGGTTGTGACACAGAGCCTGCCAGAAAGCCAGAGAAATCCACATGGCGACAAGGGGGAAATGACAACCTGCACACCGCAAGTTGTCACCCAGGTCCTAGCAAGACTTGCAGTTAAATGAACAGAGCAGTGAACCCTTCTGTAAAGTATAAACTATTTTGATAAAATAATCATGCATCCCTGGCCAGTGTGGCTCAACTGGTTAGAGCGTTGTCCTGTGAACTAAAGGTCGCGGGTTGGATTCCTGGTCAGGACACATACCTAGGTTGCTGGTTTAATCCCGTCTGACGCATACAGGAGGCAACCAATCCATGTTTCTTTCTCACACTGATGTTTCTCTCTCTCTCTCCTTCTTCCTTCCTTTCTCTAAAATCAATATTTAAAAAAAATAATCATAACCCCATAACCTCTTTTGTACTTCCAGTGCAAAGAACACAAAATCACTTCTGTGCTTTTCCTGACCAACATATAAAACCTGGATCTAATCATGAGAAAAAAGACAACTTCAACTGAGGAACATCCTTCAAAACAACTGGCCTTTCAAGGCAAAGAAAGCCAAAAAGGCTGCAGAACTGCTCCAGGTTAAGAGAAACTAAAGAGCTGTGACAAGCAGCAGCACCTGGGCTGGATCCCTGAACATGGACTGTGGATTAGATAATAGCATCAATGTTACATTTCCTGTTTTGAGCATTGTGGGAGGGCAGAGTAAGAGGATTCCTTGTTCTTAGGACATACATTGAAATGTTTCCAAAAAGGAGCACAGTGTCTCTCAACTTCAACAGTGTCTCCCAACTTCCTGTCAAATGACTTAAAAAGAGGGGTAAGGAGGGAGAGGAAAGGAAAAAGCAACAATGATAAAGCAAAAGGGGGAAACTAAACAGCTGAGTAAATTTCCTTCTTGCCATTTTTGCATTTTTCTGTAGGTCTGAAATCTTAACTAATAAAAGCGTAATATTGAAATTAACCGTTTCTCTAGGACGGGGTAAGCCACTCCCACCAGCCAATCAGAGCAACTGTATGCAAATTAGCCCAGACAGCATGGCAGCCGCCACTCACGGACCTGAGTAAACAGCAGCTTCCATTGCAGCAGGAGTGAAAGTGAAACTGTGGCCCGCTCCGCTCCACTTATCCTCAAGCAAAATGCATGTTTGAAACAAAATAACAATCATAGAATCCTCACGAGCTGAAGGAAACAGCAGGCCTGGCCTCACCACTAAGTAACATTGTGTCATTATAGACACCACAAGGTGAAGCAGAGAGGAGGCTTCGTTAGAAGGCCGGCTTAAAGGAACAGTGTATCAATTATAGAAGATAAACCCCAGACACCTGCATCCAGCCAGCCTTGTTGGGACATTGGGTCAATGGGAGCTGTGGGCAGCCTTAAAGCCTGAAAGCGTCAATCAGCCCGTCACCCACGATGGCCACAACCCAGTGGGGTGAGGGACGTTCCTGGGGGGCTTGGCCAGACTGCAAACAGCCATAAGCCCCTCACCCAGGCTGGTCAGGCACGCCAGCAGGTGGACATCCCCAGAGGGGTCCCAAACTGTGAGAGGGCACAGGCGGGGCTGAGGGACCTCCCAAGTGCACAGTGCGGCTGCAGGGCGGAACAGCACAGGATCCGGGACCCGTGAGTGGGAAAGAGGTGGCAGGGTTGGTGGCCTGCTTGGCAGCTCCCCAGGCCCTTTGCGGGGAGCGGGAAAGAGGCGGTGGGGGCCGGGGGGCCGGGGGCCTGCTTGGCGGCTTCTCAGGCCCTTTGAGGGGCACCGGGAAGCGGATAAGAGGTGGCAGGGGGTCGGTGGCTTGCTTAGCGGCTGCCCAAGCCCTTTGTGGGGCACCAGGGAACAGGAAAGAGGCGGCGGCCTGCTTGCTGGCTGCCCAGGCCCTTTGAGGGGCATCGGGGAGTGGGAAAGAGGCGACAGGGGGTCACTGCTTGGTGGGCTTCCCAGGCCCCTTGCAGGGCACCAGGGAGCGGGAAAGCAAGACAGCAGGGTGCCGGTGAGTGGGAAAGAGGCGTCGGAGGGTCGGCCTGCTTGGCAGCTGCCCAGGCCCTTTGCGGGGCACTGGGGAGCAGGAAAGCAAAGCAGCAGGGGCCGGGGTCCTGCTTGGCGGCTCCCCAGATCCCTTGGCAGCACCGGGGAGTAGGAAAGGAAGGCAGCAGGGGAACGGTGAGTGGGAAAGAGTCGGCGGCCTGCTTGGCGGCTCCCCAGGCCCTTTGGGGGCACTGGGGAGTGGGAAAGCAAGCTCTTGGGGGCTGGGGGCCTGCTTGGCGGCTCCCCAGGTCCCTTCCGGGAATCAGGGAGCAGGAAAAGGCTGGCCTGACCACGAAGTGGGATTTTCCCTGCTTTCTGGTGGCTGGAGGAAGATGGGCAGTAGGCAAGCTTGGGAGGCAGGCAGCACCCAGCCCTGGCCACAGCTCAATAAAGAGAACAACATGCAGGGGAGGGCAAGAGTCAGAGAGATCAACATAGAGGGGGTGCCTGCTCCAAGCCTGGGGGCAGGCCCCCAGCAGGTAGACACACACAGAAGGACTGCTCCAAGCCTCAGATGCAGCTGGGGGCAGGTCCCCAGTGGCCACACACACACACACA
>PVJC01015837.1:0-34496 GCA_004026665.1 Murina feae | reverse complement strand
GTGTGTATGTGGATAGATATGGGTCGTGTGTATGTGGATAGATATGGGTCGTGTGTATGTGGGTAGATATGGGTCGTGTGTATGTGGATAGATATGGGTCGTGTGTATGTGGATAGATATGGGTCGTGTGTATGTGGATAGATATGGGTCGTGTGTATGTGGATAGATATGGGTCGTGTGTATGTGGATAGATATGGGTCGTGTGTATGTGGATAGATATGGGTTGTGTGTATGTGGATAGATATGGGTCGTGTGTATGTGAACATGTAAGTGAATTTGACGTTGACATCTAACATTCTTTGTTTAATATATTTTCATTGATTTCAGAGAGGAAGGGAGAGGGAGAGATAGAAACATCAGTGATGAGAGAGAATTATTGATCAGCTGCCTCCTGCACATTCCCTGACCAGGAATTAAACTGTGACCTCCTGGTTCATAGGTCGACACCCAACCATTGAGCCATGCCAGCCAGGTGATATGTAACTTTTTTAAATCACGGGAAATAATTGCATGATAACACCAAAGCCTGGTCCACAGCTCAGTGGCTCAGTTCAATCCCTTGTGTTTTTGTGCCTCTGGACATGCCTTGACCTTCTCTGGAGAGGCCCCCACTGGCTTCTGGTGAACGGTGTGAGGAGGGCCTGGCCAGGGTGGAGGCCGCCTCACACTTCTCATCACTGAAGTTAGGAGCAGGCATCTTCCCAGCAGCCTGAACGCACCCCCCCATACCCAGCTCAGTCTCCAGAATTCCACTGAGAGTCATCGAAAGTCCATGACACTTGCACTGGTCTCTGGAAACAGATCTGTGGGTACCAGGAAACGAGGCTAAAGGTCCGTCCCACTCCCGAGTCATTCCCACCCTCCCTGTATCCCACTATTGATGCTGAAATGCATGTCGTCGATGGGCTGCTGTCAGTGGATAATACCTGTTCAACATTTGGGACAAGTTCCAGCATGCACCCTCCTCCTGATGAGTGATCCTGACAGGAGCGGGAACTGAGCTTCACGAAGCTTCTAATGACCTTGGCAGGGCCACTTGGGAAGCCAGCTTTCCAAATTGCCCAGTGAGTTACAATGCTGTGGACCCTCCTTTTACCAGCACCACCCCCAAACTTAGCTGCTGGTCCGTGGTCTTCACCTTTCAAAAATGCAATGCCAGGTGCTAATGTGTGTTTAATAGAGGTTCACAGCACTTGGTAGAGAATCCATGGATGGGTAGCAAAAATATGTGGAAGTTGCTCTGGTTGTCACCCCTGGGGCTCTCAGAGCCACTAAGTTGCTGCCCCCTAGCTTTTGGACGGCAAGCTAAGCAGAGTTGCGGGGTACATGGGTAGGACAACACTGGAGTGTCTTCCCTCCGCTCCAGCCTGCCTCGTGAGATGTAAGCCTGGACTTTCACGGGCAATCCATTTCCTGCTACTTTTGTTCAACAAGCACCATTCAGCAGAAGAGATAAGCCCTAGGACATTCTCCTGTGTCACCCCAACATCTTGAAGGGAAGGGAGGGAGCAGGGGGTCCTCCCATCCCTCATTGTAGATGCTAGAAATAAAGTGCTGCTCACACTTGCTGCCACCGTTACCGCTGGTGTGCCTACCCCAGCCCAACCTGGCAGCTTCCCCCCCATCAGGTGGGCTCTGCTGCACAGGTTGCTGTGCTAGGTAGGTGGGGGGTGCTGTCCACGCTTCTGCTGGGAAATCCTTAGGAGAAAGGCAGCTGGTATTCAATAGCTTCGAGTAATGAACTCATCAGTAAATAGAACACGTGAGCTCATTAATCTTCACTTCGCCTTTGGACCAAGTGGGAGCTCAGCTTCTCAGGAGACAAAATTTCATCTCTGTTCTTTTCCTTAAACTCAATCCCAATTTAGAGTGAAACATGGCTGTGCTCTCCCTGGGCGCCGTGAGTAATGCGCTTTCTCGCACAGTGGATGGTCCGGGCTTGGCCCGTGGCCTGTACCCCATGCCCCGTGCATGCAGGAGCTCAGGGAAGCGGAGGAATGTTCTCTGGATGAAGTTTATTTTTTAAAGTAAGGCTGTCGAAACTTTCATCCATTCTGGCCACTCAGTCTTTGCTCCAACTTCTGCTGAAATCACTGCCTCTACCCCTTGTCTCTGAAAAGAAAAGAAATTGAGGGTGTGGAGATGAACGGCTCCTAGTTTGCAAGGGGTGGCTTCCTGGCCATTGAGATCTGTCTAGGCTTCAGAAAAGAAGTCCGAGCAGAGATGCTGCTTGGAGAGTGAGTGAGGAGAGCCCTGGGGCGGGGGCTGCTGTGGGGGGGCCAGCTCCAGGCCAAGGAGAGGAGGCTTAGGGGTGGGTTCACATGCACCCACAGGCTGGTCCTGTGACTGTTCTAGGCCCATGGGACCCTGAGGGTATGGGGAGATACAACCGATGGGTGAGAGGCCAGCACTGGCAGGGGCTTCCCAGCACCACCCTTCCCCCCAAAGCGAGGGCGCAGGAGACATCAGGTGTGTCTGTCCGCCTTGCACATCCACGTCCCCACCAGCATTCCTGGAGCTGGTCAGATGAGGGGAGGGAACAGGTCACAGTATGATGCAGGTGTGTTCCCTTTGTCCTCTGAGCCTCCTCTCATTTCCCATCAGAGGGACTGCATCAGCCCCTCCCCCATCCCTTTTTCTATCAGCTTCACCAGTGTCTCCCTTGGACCTCTCTGCTCCAGAGACAGGACCAAGCCTGAGTTCAGGACCTCGACCTCCTACCTGCCAAGTGGAGTTTAGAAGCATCAGGCCCCTTGGAGATGATGGAGCATTTCTGTTTTGTCCTCTGTGTTTATGTAATACTAGGGGCCCGATGCACAAAAATTTGTGCACTCGGGAGGTCCCTCAGCCCGACCTGTGCCCTCTCGCAATCTGGGACCCCTCTGGGGATGTCCACCTGCTGGTGTGCCTGGTCATCCTGGGTGAGGGGCTGATGGCTGTTTGCAGGCTGGCCAAGCCCCCCAGTGTGCACCCTCACCCCATTGGGGTGTGGCCAGCCTAGGTGCTGGCCTGAGGGCTGTTTGCAGGCTGGCCAAGCTCCCCAGTGTGGACCCTCATGCCATTGGGGTGTGGCCAGCCTGGGTGCAGGCCTGAGGGCTGTTTTCAGGCTTTCAGGCTACCCACAGTCCCTTTAGGTTTTGGGTCCCTACTAGGGTACCTGGCCAACCTGGGTGAGGGGCTGATGGCTGTTTGCAGGCTGGCCAAGCCCCCCAGTGGCGTCCCTCACCCCACTGGGGTGTGGCCAGCGTGGGTGACTGATTGAGGGGCATTTTCAGGCTGCCCACAGCTCCCATTGACCCAATGTCCCAGCAAGGCTGGCTGGAAGCAGGTTTCTGGAGTTTATTTATCTTCTATAATTGATACACTGTTCCTTTAAGCTGAGGCCTAGAAGCCTAGGCAGGTAAGGAACCTCCTGTCTGCTTCAGCTCTGTGGCTTCTATAATTGAGACAATGTTGCAAATATGTTGTTGCCTGGAGCCGGGAGAAGCCCAGCCGGCTGGCAAACACTTTTACTCCTGCTGCAATGGAATCTGTCTGTTTACTCAGCTCCGTGAATGCTGGCCTCCATCTTGGCTGGGTTAATTTGCATACAGCCGCTCTGATTGGTTGGTGGGCGTGGCTTAGGCGTCCCAAAGAAACAGTCAATTTCAATATTATGCTTTTATTAGATTAGATCTTTCCTAGCACCTGAAATAACCCATTTTCCTCTGAGAGCCCCCTTCACATGCAGGTTATGGTGTGAGCACTCCCACGATCCCCCGAGCCCTAGCTGTACAGGAGGTAGAATGTAATTTAACATAATCACTTGGGCTGCTCCCTGCCTTCCTCCGAGAAATGCCGGTGTCCTGGGTGGATGTTCCAGGGACAACGCTGAGTTGGCGGCTCTGCTCCCTGCCTGCCCAGTGGCTGGAGGGAAGGGGCTCGGAGCCCTCTGCTCTCCTAGGGAAAGGTGTGTCCGCAGCAGCAGCCTCCTGTGGGTTCTGTCTCCAGGGTCCATCCGGGATGAGCAGCATTAAGTGCCCAGTCGGCCTCTGAGGACATGACACTGAGCTGAGGAGGGGCGGGGGGCTTGTAATAAACTCTTCGGCAGCAGGAGCCCCTGCCGTGACCGTCCACCCACTGAGGTGCCCACCCTCCCACCCTCCAGACAGGGTGAGAGCCAGGCTCTGGGCGTTTGGAAGCCACCCTAACCCTCTGTTTTCTCTGCTTCTTCCGCTTCTGCAGGTTATGTGTTCTGTATGTTACATCGCCTCCCCGAGCAGCATGATTGTACGTTCGACCACATGGGCCGAGGCCGAGAGGAAGCCATCATGAAAATGGTGAAACTGGACCGGAAAGTGGGGCGCTCTTGCCAGCGCATTGGGGAGGGGTGCTCGTGAAGGCCTGCCGGCTGCCACGTGACGCTGTTCTTAGTTCACTGATGTTAGCCTTATTTAGGACAGAGTCAGCCAGACACCTTTACTGGGCACGCGTCAGACCACAGCCAGCCTGTTTCCTTTCTTTAGCCAGCCATCCTGGTACTGTAGTTTAGGGGTTGATGGTGGTTGAAATTGATTTCTGGCTGGTTACTAAGGTGCCTGCTAGCCATTGTATAAAATTAAAACATGAAGAATATTTTTTTTGAGCATGGCTAGTGGATTTAAAACAACACATACCTGTCACTGCTGGAGTCAAACTTTAAAAAGCCTTAAGCGGAAAGGGTTCCAGATGGAGACTCTGAGTTAGTAGAGGAGTAGAAGCTGGTGTTCCAGCCCCCACACCGCACACGGCTCTGCCAAAACTCTGGTTCATGTCCGGCCTTTCACCTCCTCACTGATCCTTAGTCCCAGCGGCAGGATGCCTGGTGGCCATGCTGCCTTGGCCACAGGAGGCTGCTGAGATACGCCACGTGGCTCGGCTGGGTGGTGACCTTGCTCTCCCACAGAGCACATTGGGGGTGGGGGAGCAGGTTCTTATGAAAATCTTCACAAAATTTTTTACCTGATTGTTATGAAAAAACTCATCACATGAGAAGAGTAACCTCACTTTAAAAATTAGCTCCACTCAAGGCTAGTCCATCCACGAGAACCACCTTTCTACACAGGACCCCAGGCCGCGAGAGGCCGACACAGCCATCCCGACCCCCTGGCTCTGGTTTGCCACTTGCCAAGTACAGGGTCTGGCAGTTGATCACATAAGGCCGATTGCAGCACAGCAGCGAGGCTGGGTCCACATCGGCCTCTGCAGCCAGAGTTCTATATTGGGGTTTTTTAAAAAAATGTTTCATAGCTCACAGGAGCCTCTGGGAAGCTGCTATCCAGACTCTGCCCCTTCCAGCAGGAGCACGCTTGGCCCCAAGGGTCAAGGGGAGGATGGCCTCGCCTCGTCTGCAGCCCTGGGACAACAGTCCACACCTGCCACACAGCAGGGTTAGTGAGGGAGGCGGCATGAGCATGCGGGGCAGTGTGTGTTTTGGACAACTGTGGTTCGTGGCCGTGGCCAGGCTCCGAGGGAGACATTGGTTCAGAGGTGGAGGGAGGCACCTTGCTCAGCCTGTGCCTCAGACAGGAGAGCAGTAGCTCGGGCGGTGGGGCAGGGTGTGGGCCTGTTTCCCACGTAAGGAATCATTACCAGTCGGGTGCGGGGAGGGGGCAGACAGGATAAGCCGAGCAGGTGTGCGTGGCCCAGAGCCCTGTCATCCAGGCGGTGAGAGCCGAACGCTCCTGCAGAGGCAGTTTGGAACTGTCCACCCGCAGCAACTTGCCCTTTCATACCACAAGCAGGTCAACTCTGTCTGCAAAGTAATACCTGCACCTGAACAGGTTCTTTGGTCCAGAATCCGAAATAGGAAATCATGCTCTTCCCAACCTCCCCCACCCCTCCCCTCCCCACCCCAACCAGAGTGGAATCCGCTGCAGAATCTCCAGCCTTAATTCTTGCTTCAGGACCCAGACCGGTGTCTTGCTCTAGGGCAGCCCAGGGCAGAGGGGCCGGGTCTGCCCACGTTTACCACTGTTGTCAAGCTACGGTCCTCGGGCCAGTCCCCGCCATCCTCAGTGAGCTGGCCGCCTCGGCCCCACCACGCTCTGATCCCCAGAGGCCTCCGAGCCCCCCACCCTCCTCAGGCCCCACCGGCTGCTGCGTGGAGGCAGCAATGGGGAGCCCAGCACACAGGCTCGGCCCTCACTTCCTGGTGGCAGAGCGGGGGGCGGGGCAGGGGGGCGCTTGTTCCCTGCAGTATCTGTTCTGTGAAGTTTGTTAAATGTAAGGAAAGCTTAAATTCTTGTATCTTTAAAAGAGAAATCTTATTTAACCCTTTTGTGTTCTAGATTTACTTACACAGCCTAGAGCTCGGTTTTAGTTTTAACATTGTGAAAATATTAAAAGACTCTTGTAACTTTATTCTTTTTTCTCCTGCTGAAAAAATTAAACCAGTCGTACGAAAGTTCGGTTTCTCTGTTTCGCCCATTCTCCTGCATGCCACTGGACCCACCAGGAAAATAGTCCAAGGTCTCCCTCCCACAGCTCTGCAGCACCAAGTCCCTCTGAATTGTCTGTGGGTGGTTCTGCAAGGGGAGGCTGGAGCCTGGCACAGGAGGTGTGTCTGCTGGGCCCAGCTTTGCTGTCAGCAGGAAATTGCACATCTGGAGATGGGAGGAAGTGAGCACCTGCTCTGGGCCCCCAGTTGCATGGGTCCAGGGAAGGGGGTCAGCACCCAAGGGGGACCCAGGAGATGAAGAACGGTGCTTCCCTGGAGCATATGTACTTTCTTCCCAGGGTGATGTATTTGCTGTGTGAACGCGCTGGTGTAGAGCATTGATTTCCACCTTTCCCTCTCGTGGCCCACAAACTGCCGAAACCCTGTGGCACACCAAATGCACATTTGCTTCCCAGCATGACCAACAACATTGGTATTTATTCACAAACGACAGCAGTTTGTTGGCTGTTGTCATGTATTCGGCAATCCAAGGGGAAAGAGGTCAGTGCCCCTCAGTAGTCAGACACTGCATGTTTTAAAATTCGGTGGCACACAGTTGAAAATCACTCATGTAGAGGATACATTTAATACTTGTGAAGATGTTTAAAAACATTTGGCGAAGGAGTGGTACCCCTCCCCACCACCTTTAAGGCAGAAATATTGGCCACACAGTTGTCATGACATGATGAAGGAACCTCAGAGGAAATCTGTGGAAATCTGTGGAGTGAACAGGTGGGCAGAGAGCACCGGGCCTGGGGGCCTGGGAACACGCTGCGTCTGGCGAGGTTAGTGGGACTGTGCCCACGGCCGTGCCTACAGTCAGCACCTCCTGGCTTTGGGGCTTTGGGAAGAGGAGGGGTGTTCGAGTGGGCAGCAGGAGGACAGGAAGCTCCAGCTGGCAGTTGTGGTGGGACCGGTCATCCAGGTGGAGGTCAGCCACACGCTGAGAACTGAGATCTCCGGCTCCCGGCTCGGAGAAGGGAGGACCAGACAGGCACCAGAGCAGTGGAAATGCCCGAGGAAAGACTTCGGGGCCTCAGAGAGTTTACCTTCTTCGAAACCATCCTCAGAGCTTCCCCAGGGAGGGCTCCGGAAGAGGGGAATAACCAGAGAAAGATGGGAAAAGGGGTGTGTGGGAAGGCCTGGGAGAGGCTCTGGTGAGTCAGTATCTGCACTTGATTTACCTTCTACCCTGGGGTTTGGATATGAGTCTTGGATAGAAAATTACACAAACAGAAATAGACAATTTACTGCAAAAAAAATAAGAGGAAGCATAGACCCTGCACGACTTAGCCGCGAGCAATATCAAATACAAATCATATAAACACAGAAACAGCGATGAGTGTTGCTCTGGGAACAGTCAGTGCTGGGACTCGGGAAACTGGGCAATCTGCAGGGTGCACCAGGTTCCCCTCGTCCCGTCAGTAGGAGGGAGTCGCGTGTCTAACATTGAAGAGAGCAATATGTGTGAGGTTAGAAATGTTCAGTGCAGCACAGTGCCTCCAGTTCCATCCATGCTGTTGCAAATGGTAGAAGTTCCTTTTTACAGCAGCGTAGTATTCCATTGTGTAGATGTACCACAGTTCTCTAATCCATTCATCTGCTGATGGGCACTTAGGCTGTTTCCAAATCTTAGCTATGGTGAATTGTGCTGCTATGAACATAGGGATGCATATGTCCTTTCTGATTGGTATTTCTGGCTCTTGGGATGTATTCCTAGAAGTGGGATCATTGGGTCAAATGGGAGTTCCATTTTTAATTTTTTGAGAAAACCCCATACTGTTGTTCTCCAGTGGCTGCACCAATCTGCATTCCCACCAGCAGTGCAGGAGAGTTCCTTTTCCTCCACACCCTCACCAGCACTTGTTGATTTGTTGATGACAGCCATTCTGACAGGTGTGAGATGTTACCTCATTGTTTTGATTTGCATCTCTCGGATGATTAGTGACTTTGAGCATGTTTTCATATGTCTCTTGGCTTTCTGAATGTCCTCTTCCAAAAAGTGTCTATTTAGGTCCTTTGCCCATTTTTTGATTGGATTGTTTATCCTCCTTTTGTTAAGCTGTATGAGTTCCCTGTGAATGTTCGAGATTAAACCCTTATCGGAAATATCATTGGCAAATATGTTCTCCCATGCAGTGGGCTTTGTTGTTGTTTAGTTGATGGTTTCGTTTGCTATGCAGAAGCTTTTTATTTTGATGTAGTCCCATTTGTTTATTTTCTCCTTAGTCTCCATTGCCCTAGGAATTGTGTCAGTAAAGATATTGCTACTATATATGTCTGCTGTTTTGCTGCCTATGGAGTCTTGTAGTATTTTTATGGTTCCCCGTCTTACATTTAAGTTCTTTAGACATTTTGAGTTTGTTTTTGTGTATGGTATTTTTGAACTTTATATAAATGAAGTAATATTATGTGAATTCTTCATTTCTTTAAACTTACTGTCTAAAGTTTTACATGTCTCCTTTTCCCCCTATTTACCTCCCCCTCCCGTCATTCCCACCGAGGGTACCCCTGTGGTTCATGGCATCACAATTTACCATAGCTAAGATTTGGAAACAGCCTAAGTACCCATCAGCAAACGAGTGGATTAAAAAACAGTGGTACATCTACACAATGGAATACTATGCTGCTATAAAAAAGAAGGAACTTTTACCATTTGTAACACAAGGATGGAACTGGAGAGCATTATGCTAAGCGAAATAAGCCAGTCGGAGAAAGATAAGTACCACATGATCTCACTCATAAAAAGCCAGGGACCATAAGCATAACAACTGGAACGACCGGTTGGCCAGGGGTCCGGATAGGGAGGGAGATAGTACTCAAAAAGGGGACAGTGACCAGGACAGGCCTGAACGACGGAGGCCTTGGAGTCCATTGGGCAGAGTCTGGCTCCACCCTTGCTGCTCTAGGTGCTGGAACAGTGGTGAGATGGGACCATCCAGGGTTTGAGCTGTGGAGGGATATGGTCTGATTGGTTTCAAGGAGAAAGGTTACCCAGGGACAAGGCTACTGGATAACTCAGGTGACCAGTGGGGGGCAGAGCTCAGGGGCAGGGAGGCGGGCTAAACTGCAAGGCAGAGATGACGAGACGTGCGACCCCAGGGTTTGGGCCTGAATACCTGGAAAGGTCCCTAATGGTCATTAGGGACTCGTGGTTGGGGCTGGGTGGGAGCAGACTAAGCTGAGGTGCAGGCTGGACATGCAGGCGGAAGCTCTGAGCAGATGCCCATACACAGCCCTCGAGGGGTCCTGGCTGGAGACTTCCTTTAAGGTTGCAACGGGAGGGAGAGAGCGAGCAAGACCCAGGGAACGAGGCGCCTTGCAGGGAAGGAGGCCACCCAGAGAGTGGAGACCTGTAGTGTTCCAAGGAGAAGGGGGGCATGGGCACCTGTGGGGGTGCTGCTCAGGGACAGGCACCTGGGGACTGGCCACTGGGCAGGGGAACCGGAAGCCTGGCTATATGGGCTTGCTTTTCGAGGAGAAATTGGGCAGTAGTGGAATGGGTGTGGGGTGAAAGCTTATTTTCAAGTAAAGGAGAAATTGTTGTTATGCCAGTTGAGTGACCCAGTAGAGAGGGATAAATAGGTGATGCAGGAGGGAGGGGACAGTGCTGAGATTGGGTTGGCAAGCAGTGCGGGAGGTGGCCAGAGGGAGGAGGGGGGAGCCAGTGCTTGTGGAAGTTCTGTTCTCTGTTGTTTCCTCCTGGGAGCCTGCAGCTGGAGACGGTGTGACAGGTTTGCTGGGTGCTGAGGTGGCTTCACAGTGAAATGAAGGGCTAGCTGAGCGCCCCCTCACCCCCACCGAGAAGCCTCCCCCACCCCTGCAGGTCCCAGGGTTTATAAGGTTTGCTGGAACCGGATACTTAACTGTGGTTGGTGGAAACTGGTACCATTCAATTTCAGCTTCCCATCACCACACTCCTAATGCCCGCTCCTGAGGGGAGGTGCTGAGCCACATTTTGGGTATTTGGCCAAGAAGAGCTGAGTTGGGGAGATAGTTAATCTGGAATTAGTGGGATGTTGATGTGGTTGCAGTCCGTCCCTGTACAGTGGGTGATGGGCGATCATCCTGGGCGGGGTGGCCTCTGGGAAGATTAGCTGCTCACTCTGCTGGGACTTGCGACTTGAAGGTGCAAGGTCAAGGTTGCTGTAGCCTAGTGTGTCCTGCAGAGCCTGGCCAGGCACAGCTGAGTGGTGGGGGAGTAGACGGGGAAGGTATGGAGCCAGAGGTAGTCCGCGGGGAACTGTCCACCGTTGGGTGAACGTGAAGAGGACTGGTCCTTGTCCAGGCCTGTGGGAACGAGCGTGCTCAGCGTCGCAGACGTGCCACCTTGTTCCGCAAAGAGGGCGAGATTAGGAATTCTCGCTGCCTGGACTCTGACAGCTCATGCAGCAAGACCTTGGTCATGGCTTCCCCAACAGCTCTCAAAATTCACGTCTGTGCAGTGAGTTTGAAGATGAAACTTCCCTGAAGTATCAGCAATAGAAAACCAATTGTGATCAGCCGAGCTGGAGGAGAGCGCGGACTCGGTTCTGCCTCCATCACAAGAATATTCTGGACTTTTGGATAATCTGGACTTTTTCATGTTTAGGTATTTGTCAGCTTTAAAAATGGAATGTGTTGTGATTTCTTATTCTTCATATTCACCTTTGAACCTAATTTTGTAGTCATTTAAAAAATTCTTGAAGAGGAGCTGCCAAAATGTATAAACTTTAGACCCCATAAAACCTGGGCAAGTTCAGGGGGATGGGAAATGGTCATTTAGGCTCACAGCACTGCGGAGCGGGGTCCGAGGTCCTCCCCGTGTCCCAGGCTGACACGAGGAGCTGGGGTCTGGGTGTGGTCACCTGTGTGGCTACGCACCTGCTTAGGTTGGCTGACAGTCTTGGTGGAGGGAGTGGGGCGCTGACTATGTCTGGTGTGAGCACCATGTCATGTCACAGATTGGCTGAGTAACACTGGTCTAAGGACAGATGAGAAGTGCTATGGATTTGTGGTGATTTTAAACATGCCCTTGAATTCCCTGAGCTCCCCCCTACCCCACCCCCGGATGTGGCTGGCCTTGGTGACTTGCTTCTAAGACTGGCACATGGAGAGGGCTGCTCCCTGGCTACTGGCTGGGGCCGAAGGCACAGGACAACATGCGTGCTGCTGTCTCACCTGCGCTGCAGGGGCTCGGTGCCTACAGGTGAGGGTCTGACTGGTCACGCCCACGAGGACCGTGATGGCCAGAAAGTGGAACAAGTATCGTTTGGAGACGGACCCCTCGGGCACTGTTGGTGGGATGGGAATGGTGTGGCCACTGCAGAAGGCAGTTTGCTGGTCCTCAGAAAGTTACACAGAATGACCGCGTCATCCAGCAATTCCACTCCTGGGTATACACCCCGACCATGAAAGCAAGGCCTCACACGTGCACACACACATGTTCACATAGGCTCCATCCACAGTGGGCAAAGGGAACCAGCACGAGGGGTGAACGGGCCGACAAGGTGTAGGATGTGCACCCAGTTCCGCTTCAGAAGTGAAGACGACCACGTGGCCACCTCGCCCGCGCTGCGAGAGAAGAAGCCACGCACCAGAGGCCACACGTATGTGACTCCATTTAGATGAAACGTCCAGAACAGGAAATGCACAGACGGGAAGCAGATGGGTCGCCACCAGAGCTGGAAGGCAGAGCACGGGTTCCTTTCCAGGTGATGAAAACGACCCTGGTGCTGTTTGCACACCATCGTAAAGGTACCAGATGCCACTGAATTGGTCGTTTAAAGGGAGGGAATTTGTTGTGTGAATCTCACTTTAAAAGAGTCTGGCTGCCCTAGAGCTGCTGCTGGAGAGCTCGGGAGACCAGATTGAGGCCGCGGCGCTGGCCACATGCTGGGAGCATCCATTCCCACCAAAGGGCTCACCAGCCAGGGTGTTACCTGAACACCTTAAACCCAGCACCCCCATTGGGTTCACCTGCTGCTCAAGGTTTGTCCACCCAGAGGGAGGGATGCGCGCGGCCAGCAGGAGAGCAGCAGGTGGAGGAGCCAGGCTTGGGGCAACGTACCTGACGATGAAATGGGGTTTTAGGACTATTTCTGGAGTAAGGAAGATGAAGACGGAAAGGCCTGAAGACTGCTTTAGGCCAGTGGGATGACATTAGCAGATCATCAGGATAGCTGGCAGTGGTCACACACCTACTTCGTGCCAGGTGCTGTCCCAGGAGCCGTTCACAGATGCCTTATCTAATCCTTACAGCCGTATGAAGCAGGAACTGTTAGCTCCATTTGACAGACGAGAAAACTGAGGCTCAGAGGTGCCAGCCTTGTAGCCCTCATGTCTGCTGAGCCATGTGACTTCTCTACAGATAATTTGAGAACCACTGAGCTGGCCCAGGGCCAGGAGGATCCACGGGCCTCACCGTGGTGCTGCCTTACAGAGAGGAGGCCCCTGGGTGATTTTCCTGTGTGGAGACCCGTGTCCTCGCTTGTTACCGTGTCCTGTATGTAAAGGCCAAATCCAACCCACCATCATATCTCCCACCACTTCCTGAGTCTCTGGCAACCCCTCCTTTTTATTCTTTTTCCTCAAGCCCCGTATCATTTTGGTCCTTGCTTGTGATTTTGAGGGAGGGGAAAAGGACAATGGATGTCATAATGCCTCGTTTGCACAAGTTAAGTTGGAATCGAGATTGCCCATTGCCCTCCAAACTACCCATCTGCCACCTCTGACCTCAAAGTCCAAGACTTTAGATCTTTAAAATGTAAATAGATGAAACAAGTCGAACATAGGGAAGTTTTGTGGCCAGGTAGGGGGAGGGGCAGTCAGATGCGTAGCTACTGCAGGAGCGTTCACCCTCCCACGTCCAGGGCAAGCCCGTCCTGGCGCAGAGACTGTGCGGTCACCACTGGCCGTGGGGGAAGCCGTGGCAATGGAGGGAGTGCTGAGGCTCGAGCTGTCCTAAAGCCTGGCTCCAACCCAGCAATGTGAAAGGGCTGCTCTCAGGCTGGGTGCTTTGTGGGCCCGACTGCAGCCCAGCCACCGCAGGCCCCAGCAACGCACGGGGCACCTCTCCAGGGAGTCACCTCCAACGTGGAGACAAACGTGCTTGCCCTGCCCGGCAGTGACTGTGCTTGCACCGCCCTCAGAAAACGCCATTGCACCTTCAGCTGCAGTGAAACCACAGGCATCCTGCCGCCAAGCGTCTCACAGACACCCCGGTCCAGGCACATCTCCAGCGCGAAGGGCTGCGGGAGCCTGACTACAGCTCCTGTCCTTTGGTCGTTGCTGGGGTTCGTGTTTGGTGAGCGGATCCCCCTGAGGTCCTGCTGTAGGGCCTTCCCGATGTGACAGACCCAGCCTGTCAGGAGCTGACCCGCCCAGGCCGGCCCCTCCCATCCCTCCAAGTCTACAAACCCTAAGGCCGCCTGCCTAGCAGCCCGCACCTCCCACCTCCCACCAGGGCTGCGCCATGTCCACGTGGCCTCCAGCTCTCCCCCTTCTGCTCTAGCTGCCCTGTCCCCCTCCCTTGCTCTCCCTGCGGGTGCTCGCCAACACCTGCCCTTCCCCCTGGCTCCTCTCAGCCAGGCCAGTTCTCACTCCTGGCCCCTCCCACCAGTTTGGTCCTTTCCCCTGGGGCTTTGCCCAGCTGGCACCTCTGGGAGGCTTCTCAGGGCCCACAGGACCTGGACTGCGAGTGGCTTCTGGTCCTCACCTCACGGAGCCCACGGCGGGCTGTCACCCCCTGACAGGCCCTTTGTTCTGTGGGCGTTAATGGCCGCTGTATCCCCAGTACTTAGAGCATGGCGGCCTGGCCTGGCAGTGCCCTGCCCTGTGCTGAATGACCAGGGATGGGCCAAGTGGTGGGGCAGCTGAGGGGACAGAGAGGGAGACAGCATGGGGGGGGGGCAGCATGGTGAACCCCGCTGCTCCCTGAATTGGTTTTGTCTTGTTCAACTTCAGTCAACATGAAGCTCGGAGGTAAGCGCATGTGCAGAGGCCTAACTCAAGTTTCCCCAACGGCCTTGCTAAACGGTGGCTCCTCTGCGAGGCCCAAACCTCCAGGTAGTTAACCAGGCACCGAGCCCTGGGCGTGGCTCAGGACAGGCCTGGGAGGGGACAGCCTGCCTGCTGCAAGCTGGGCAGTAGCACGCTCGGGGCTGAGGCCCAGTGCGTTCGCGGTGGCATTTCTTCCACCAAAACTCCACTGGAGAGGCATCTCAGGGAGGAGAGGGAAGTGGGTCCCCAGTGGGGGGAGCCGGGCCTCTGCTCTGAGGAGAAAGCGCAGAGCTGCAGCCCAGGGACGCGACATGGCCCGGTCAGTGGGCTGCAGGGGACGGAGGCGACAACACTGGCTCGGAGGCTGATGCCTGTCCACGGGCCACGGGAGAGAATGCAGCAGGAGGACAGGCACCCCTGGTGCCTGGGGGGTAGAGGGGAGCCTGGACGGGGACCTGTCCCAGGGAGGGGCTGTGGGTGGCTATGAGGACACGAATGTCGCAGCACAGGAAGTTGTCCCTTTATCTCCAAGTGGATGGTTGGAACACAGGTTGCGTAATTGCTCGCTTTGGCTGCTCCACCAAGTGAGGGGCCGCAGCCTGCCCTCAAGTCCATCCCGTTCCAAACGCCACACCTGCCCAGAGCTTCCCAGGCGACCAGAGGACCCACCTCGGCCCCACACACTGGCTGCATCACATCTCAGAGACCCCACACCGACCCCAAAAGCAGGGAGAGGCCCCGATCTCTGAGGGAGTTCAGTTTGGACATTGTGACCAGAGTCGTTCACGGCCAAGGCCCCATCACCCTGAGGGGCTCCTGTCACTCCCCTGTCCAGGCCTCTCCCCTCTGACTTTTGCAGGCGCTGGAGGGCCAGGGCCAGTGCCGGGGTGCCCTTGGGACCTTGGCCGGGAGAGGCAGGTTGTGGTCAGCAGCTCTGCCCCCACCATCACTTCAGTGCCCTGTCCCATCGATGGTGGGGCTGCTGACCAGGGCCAGGAACGCCCCATTGCTTGGGGCCAGTCTGCAAGGATGCACCCCCCGCTACACACACACACACACACACACACACACACTCTCTCTCTCTCTCTCTCTCTCTCTCTCTCTCTCTCTCTCTCTCCTCAGGCGCAGGTCAAGCAGTTAACCCAGGGCTACAGGCTGCCATGGGACCAGCCTGCTTCGAGCCCCCCGCCCCCTGCACCCCAGGGCCCGACGCCAAGGCCACACCCCCAGGGCCAGGCATGGTGACCTCACACAGGCTGGTTCTGTCCACCTTGGGGCTCACGTGGCAGGAAGAGGCTATTTGAAGGCAGATGGGAGGACTGTTATAGTCAATGTCATCAGGGTTCCCAGGGCCGAGCCCCACCCGGGGCCTCTCAGACCTGCTGCCCACCTCCCTCCACACCTTCCAGGGCAGCAGGTCTGCTCTGTGCTGGCCCCAGCACCCTTCAGGGCTGTCCTCCGGTGGAAAGGAGCCCGCACCCTCCAGCCGCCCCAGGGAGGAGGCGCCCTCCAGCCGCCTGCCACAGCCAGCCGGGGACAGCCAGCAGGGGACAGCCCAGGAGATAGGTGCAGGCCTTCTCCCCTCCTGGCTCAGGGGTGTAAATAGGATGCAAATGGCAAATGCACATTTACCACAAATTGCAGGTGGGTGACTGAGTCTTTAGGGGGGGCCTCTGGGGAGAATGTCAGTTCTTTAAAAAGGAGCTAAGCGGTGGTGGGGCTCCCCTGTCTGGCTTGTCCTGGAGAAGCCGGTTCGGTTAGTGTCACAGAGGAGGTGAGTGACAGGCCCAGGGCAGAGGGACTCAGAGCGAGCCAGGGGGAGGGCACCCTTGTCCCTTCTGCTAGGTTAGAACATTATTCCACGAGCATTAAATTTGTTAATGCGTCATCTTAAAAGACTTTCTATTCTAAAATGGGTATAGGGGCTCATCTAGCCCCCATGTGCCTGCTCCCCACCCCACCCCACCCCAATGGAGGCAGTCCAGCACAAAGTCGTGCCTGAAGGGGTATGGGGTGCTTGGTGGGGACCCAGAGTCACCCACACAGGACCCGTCTGCAGAGGTGGGTCCTAGGCCCCAGGGAAGTGCATGGCCCCTCCAGCCAGCCAAGCTGCTGAAGACCAGAGAACCCCGTCTGCTCTCCTCCACAGACCTGCTCAACCCTCCACCCAGCCCCTTCCCACCACCCTTCCCATTCATTCTGTCACATCCCAGGGCCCCTGGAGCCTCACCTGTAACCAGGTGTGATGGCAACTTCCGGGAGAAGGCAGCAGCACTCGGGCGCCTGCACTGTCTCAACCACCCCTGCCCCTTTCCCAGAAACCTGCACGCACACCAGCACCATGAGGACTTCTAATTTAATATTCTAGTCACTAGGCCCAGGTGACCTCAGTTCCTGGGCCCCTAGTGAGCACAGGACTGCGGCTGGAGCTGTGTCAGGGCCAGCGCGCAGCGTCCAGGGCTGCGGCCACAGCCCTGGCCACGGTCACAGGCAGCAGCTATGGCCACGGGCAGCTGCTGGGCCCCTGGCCACCTTGGCAGCATCAGGCACCTGCCACCCACAGGAAAGGCAGGGTTACATGGGAAACCCCGGAAAGCAAACACTAATGAGGAAAAACTCCTGGATGGAGACCAATTTAATTTTTCTTTCCCCCTTTGACCCCTTTCTCTTCTCTCCAAAGGGAGACTCTTAACTGCAGCTGGTGATGGGGACACACTCTCTGCTACAAGTGGCTGCGGCACTGGGGCGCTCTGCTTTTTATCACACAGGGCGCCTTCCTTTCCCCGAGTCTCTGGAAAGGATAAGTGATTACAATTCTGTTATCTCCTAAATTAAATAAAGGTGAAGTTGACTAGGCTGCAGCCGTCTGCACAGCAGTTTAGCAATTGGGCGACAGCATAACTACTGGGCCATTTTTTGCACACTTCGAAACTCATTTTTTTCTTTTTTTCTTTTTTGCCAAGGAATCAGTCTAACAAACATGCCACTGTTGCTGGAAATAATGTCTTTTCCCAATTCTTCTAGGAATAAAACACTTTTAATGTATTTGTCATTAAATAAGATTTTAAAAGTGACAATTTAAAGAGCAATTGAGAGGAGTCCCACATCCATCATGGGCTCATGGTTCTAATACCAGAAACAGAACAGAAAAAGCGCTGAGAATACGGAAAACCAGTGTGTGTGTAGATGGCTGTGTCACACCACCGCACCTGCTTCACGTCGGCAGCTTGAGTAGCACCTTGACCAGGTGTGCCCCCCCATGCCCGGCACAGCCCCCCCAGACACAGCCCCCCCCACCCCCCCGGCACAGGCCCTGCCAGGCACAGGCCCCTGGCACAGCTCCCGGCGCCGGCATGCTCACTGCTGCACGGCCTCCTGGGAACTGTCAGAGGGGCATTTGAAAGCTCCCTCCCACAGCCCTGGTGACAGTGGCCTTTCCTTCCCAACGATGCCCTTTCTTGACTGGGGTGGGGAGCAGGGGGTGGTTACAAAGCTGTTGTTTTTGTTTGTAATTGACAAGGGTCACAGTAGGAGGCCAGAGGTCACAAACACCCCAGTCCACGTCCACTGAGGGTCCAGCCCCACTGACCATTCCTCAACCTGGACACCAGCCCTACCCTGCCATGGCCCGGCCCAGGCTCCTTCCTCGAACGGGTGTCCGCGAACCCTTCCAGCTGAGTGCCCAGCTTGCACCTGCACCCCAGTAGGCTCCCTTGGCCTCTTCCTGTTTGGGGCTGTTTTGGTCCAGGTGGCCGCAGGGGAGACCTCCTCTGTAGGCCCAGCCGGCGCCGAGAACAGCAGTCGGACAGGCAACTGGGGACTCACCCCCCCACTCCCTGGAGGTGTAGGTCTCAGTCTGGACGTATCTGCTGTGAGAAGCCTCCAGTGGGGTCTCCAGCCCGTGCAGTCCCCTGCTCCCCAGTCAGGAGGCCATCAGGAGGGCAGAGCCCCTGCCTGGTCCCAGGGGGCAGCTGTGCAGTTTGTTGAGCTCCTCTGGCCACAGAGCAGTGTCCATGCCCGTGAGACCTCCAGAAAGGTGTGGGCGAGGCCAGCTGCCTCCCTGACACCATATAGTCACACTGCCTCAGTTTCCCCTTCCTTCCCTTCATCCATCCGACAGGAGCCACTGAAGTGCTGGAGACAGGGGGACCGATTCCATTCTCTCAAACAGGCCAAGGGCAGAAGTCTGGAAGATGCACACTCCCAAGGGGCCTCCAGGACACAGCAAGGAGGAGGGGAGCCTGGCGGGAAGGGGCCGCTGGGTCCAATGCTCTGACACAGGCTGTGGCCCTTCAGGGGGGAAGCTGAGCGGCCGGCGGCATGCAGCCCTGGCCTGGCCCTGGGTGTGCTGTGTGGGCAGCGGGGCCAACAGATCCTTCCAGCTCCCCCATGTCCCCAGGTCCACGCTGTGAGCTTCCTCTCTGGACAGGTGACTAAAGAGTTTACCAAGAGGCCCTTGGACAGGTGAGCCTTTGAAAGCACCTGCACTCACCTGCTGACTCCTCCGGCTGCCCAGTGAGTGTGGCTGGCGGGGTGCTCAGTGGGCAGGAACTGTGCTCACGGGCCTGGGGCTGGATGTAGACAGCAGCCCCGCACTCATCCCAGGCAGGGGAGGAGGGCAGATGGGTGCGTGAGGGGCAGGGAGACTGGAACCCCCCACCCCTCCCACAGTCCTTCATCCGACGCTACCCCACTGTCCCCTCAGCTGCTCAGGACCCGACCCTGCTCTTTGCACACCCAAACTACGGAGTCTTAAAGACGGCAGAGAAAGGACCCCTGTAAGCGCCCCCCAGGGTGTGCAGGACTCTGTGTTGGGGGAGCTTCAAGGGAGCAGACAGCCAGCCAAGGGAGAACTGCAGAGAGAAAACAGCGACAGGAATCTGATCGAATGGCAAGGGAACCCAAATGGAGACGGCAGCGCAGTGAGGAGGAGGAAAGCCTCTTGGAGCTGGAGGATGGAGGGTGACCAGGGCCGCACCACCCCCAGGCCTGCATTCCTGCCCACCCTGCCGTGGCCCCACTGGCGACTGGCAGACAGGCCCAGCCCAACGGGAGGTGTGCAGGTCCCAACAGGCATCTGAGCACGTCATCAACAGGTGCACAGGATGCCTGCCCCTCCCGAGGCCGACTCATCACGGAAGGACAGGCCCGTGAGCTGGCAGCCAAGTGAGTGCCCGCTGCTAAGTGCCAGGCTGCTCTGCGCCTGTGCTGAGCTTCCTCAGAGCATGTCCCTGTCAGCCCTGGGGAGACGCCTGTGCTTCTCGCTCCACCCCGCGCTTAACCGTTCAAAACTCAGGAAGGACAATTAGTGTCAAAGGGGTTAAAACAAGTGCTGTCGGAGCATTTCCAAAAGACCTGGACATCTAGGATTTAGCAAACGGGGAGTAACCAAAAGAAATAAAAAGCCAGTCAGTTGCCAGGGTGACGTGTTCATTAGGAGACACAAAGGAAACCCATTTCTCAAAGGGCGCCCCGGGTCCGAGAGGCCGGCCTGCCCCCTGCCCGCCTGCTCTGGGCCTGGTGAGATTGGAGAGGTAGGGTGTGAACGCTGGGCTGATGAAGACTGAAGACCATTTTCTCCCCCTGGAGACCAGCCTGGTCGGAACGAATGGAGGAGACAAAGCAGCCCCTTCCTGTCCTTGGGAGCAAACCTGCTCCGTGTCTGTCTCTGCAGCCAGGCCTGCTCCCCGCAGGAAGTGGCAGGGCAGTGACAAAGCCCTGTGGGGGACAGGGTCCTGCGCACAGGCCCCAGAGTCACTGCCCATCAGAGCCCCGTTACTGGTGCTGCCGGCCGGATGAGCGAGAGCCCGGGCTGGAGGGCTGGGAGCCGCCGCTGGGGGCCTGCAGGGCGCGGGGCTCCGGCGGCTGACTGGCTGGGCTGGTGCCCCCTGTCCCTGGCTCCTCACCGGTTTCCTCCTTCAGGCTGCTCTGCTGCTCCGGACACTCGAAGTGGACACAGTGGAACACCTGGTGAGAGAAGGCAAACGCCATGAGTGCTGCCACCCTGTCCTGCCCAGCCCTGGGCTGTCACCGTGAGCAGGAGGACGTCCTGCTCGCCTGCCCCGTGCAGATGCCCAGCGGCAGCTGGAAGGCTGAGAAGCAGTCAGGGTAAAGCAGATGCACCATGAAGTTCGGCACCAGGACTGGATTCCTCCGATGGTTACTTTAGCCTCAGAGCTCTTCTTTCCAATTCGTTAATTACTTCTTGCTTTGGGCAGTTGGGTTACAAGTCAGTGGGGCAACGTGGACTATGGAACTGGTGGTGGAGATGCTAAAAACCTCTGAGTTGTTCACTTCCAATAGCTGGCTTGTATGGTATGTGAACTATCTCAATAAAGTTGTTACTTACAAAAAAGCCACAGGGCATCACCCAGGCTCATCTCTATAGAGGGCGCCTGGGAAGGCACTGGGGCATCTCTTTAACTATTGTCAGCTGAAGCCAGTGGCGTTGGCAGAGCCACGTCCTGGAAACACGTCTTGCCCGAGGCAGGAGTGTTGTCAGCTTGACCTTCAGCCCAGGCGCCAGGGGATGGGTTTCGTTATCTAAATCCAGCCAAGCACCAGGAATGAATACTACTCGGGCCCACCCAAGAATGCACATAATCTCCTTTGTCTTGACCTTTAGTAGAACTTCCTGGGTTTTGCTGTATAAAATAAACATGCTGTATGGGCTCTGGGTCCCTATCCCTGTCCTGATCAGAGGACAGTGGTCCCACTGGCCCTAGCTTCTTCTTCCATCTCTGTGTCTCATTTTCTCAATCCCCAGCCTTCCAGACCGCTCTCTAGCCGCGCTGGATGCGGAGAAGAGAGACATATTTACACATCTCCTAGGGTGCAAACCAGCCCTTCCCTCTCTAGCCTCCTCTGGGAGCCTAATTATATGCTGGGGAGGGACTTCACCTGCCATGCCTGGGCCAATCTGTAACCAGTGCCTCACCAGAAGGAGCCACCCCTCCCCCCACCAGGACCAGGGGCAGTTTGCCTCCACATCACCGGCACCGGCACCGGGGAAGCAGTTCTGGGCCCTGTGCTCAGTGCTGGGCCAGACAGGGCTCCACGCAGCACAGAGCTCAGCCAGCGAGGCCCAGTGGGCCTGACCCTGAGAGCAGTAGCACGGCTGGGGGAAGGGCTGTGACCCTGTGACCCTGACCCTGAGAGCAGGGTGGTGTGAGTATGACACGCCTGGTACAAAGCAGGTCACGCTGGTGTGAGCTGGAGCGTGTATAGGGGGCCGTCTGAGGTGGGCCTTAGGGACCGGCGCCCCCCAGTACAGGGAGAGTCCTCTCTCCACGGGCTCCAGCTCTCGCTGGGCCCCGCCTGAGCTCTGTGCAGGGGAGGCCCCCGACCCTGCGCACAGTCTGGAGTACACGCATGCTGGGAGCTTTACGGAGCTCAATGTCCAGATCCTCAAGTTGTTTTTTAAAATGGCCCAAGACCGTGACTCATGTAATTTCTTAAACCGTACCTGGAATTTTCCTGAATTATGGAAACATTTGCAAGCTGCCCTGGGTGTGCGTTTCCCACAATCACTTTCGCACTTTCTCTGCCTTATTCAATGGGTTGGTTAAAATCCATTTCAGCAAATCATGTCATCTCACACTTATTACTGATAATTAGTCCTGTCTTCCACCTTCTATTTATTTTTTTCTATCTCATATTAACAAAAATAACTATTTAAACTTAAGAACTGTTTTACTTATCCTTAGAAAAATGTTCAAAGGATTCCATGTTCTCCCACAGCCCTTTCATGAGATGCACCCAGAAGGCAGGTGGCCACTGAGTCCCTCGAGGCCTCAAGGCAGGGCCTGATGGGAGGGGAGGGGGTGGAAGTGTTCCAGGCACGGGAGTGACAGGTGGGGACGTGGGGAGGAATGGGGTCTGAGCAGATGTGACCAGCAAACTGAGGGGAGAGGGGCCGTCAGCCGGTGAGGGATTTGGAGCAGAGACCCTCCATGACCTGCTCACCCCATGAGGACCAGAGGATCAGAGGCCCGGCCTGTGCATTGTCCCATACAGAGATTGTGCGGCGGGAGTGTATGTGCTGTGACATGGTGCCAGGGCCCTGGGGAGGACACTGTGAAGGGAGATCCGCTTGGGCCTCCATAGCTTCCTCAACCAGTGGTGGGAGCTTCGCACTCGAGGCCACAGAGACCAAGAGTAGGCGCTATGGTCCGCAACGTGCTTTAGAGAGAAAGGGCTGCACCTTGGTTACATGTTAGAGGTGAGGTCTAGATGGTGGCATCCCCCCGGAAGGTCCCGACCTGCAGGCTGAGGGGACTGGCACAGCTCCCTGGGGTGAGGAGGGGCCTGCAGGATCCGTGGTGGCAGAGGTGAAGGTCAGTGGGGGCAAGCAGGGCGCAGACGCAGCCTCAACTGGAATGGGAATGAAGGTGAGTCCCAGCTCCTGAGGGTCCCGAGGGCCCGAGAGCATCTTACAGACACTGGTGAGCTGAGCCAGACATGTGACAGGAACTAAGGCTGGGGGGCCAGGGCGCAGAGGACAGCTCCAGAGCCAAAGCATCGGACAAACTCTGCACAGGCCGGCTCCCCCATGCTCCGTATCCCAAGGCTTCCTGCCCTTGGCCCCCAGGCTCCTCCCACACTACCAAAGGCTCTGGCTAAGTAATAAGACGGTGCAACCTGTTGCAAAGCTGTCCTCGAACCTGCGAATGCTAGGACTCAATCCTCAGTGAGTAACTGGCTTCTATGGATACGCCTGCAAAGGACGGGTGGCTGTCTGAAGCCGGTGGGGATAGCACAGGAGACCCACAGGGCAGACATACTGCTGGCCCTCCCCTGGCCGCCCATGAGCACCGAGAATGCTGACCTCATGCTTCCTTGGGGAGGAGTTCTGCTGGCTACAGGAGCCAACGCGCTTGGGATCTGCTCACGATTAGTAAGTCCATTTCAGGAAAGGGCCCGTCCACAGGGAATAAGGCCCTGGTACCCTGTGGGTGGGATGCAGGCAGGGCAGCTGGAGGACCAGGCAGAGGAGACTGTAGGGGACTCAGGAGGTAGAGCAGGAGGTAGAGTTGGGGGTTGAGGGGCTTTGTCCACAGCTTGAGCAGAGCCACACATGTGCACACACACACACACACACACACACACACCCATCTACTGTAGAATCACATTCACAGAGAAGACAAATGAAATATCAACTGTGAAATTATATTTAAAATAGAAATCCCGTGCTCTCCTTCCTGCATCACTATTTTTTCCATATTTCCACTTCAATTCATTTATCTACCACTGTTTCAAATTTCACATTTCAAACTCTAATTCTGAGACTAAGTGAGGCATTCGCCTCCGGTCTGCTCTCCTCAGGTTCACAGACTGTTTCCTCTTAGAGTGAGCGGATTCTCCCCTGAAAGCGCAGGCCTTTGCTGGCCTCACCATGGCACTTCCTGCGGACTCCACGTGGCAGTTGCTCCTGCGGCCCTGTCTCTCCTCCTTCCTTTCTTTCCTTGCTGTCCTCCTTCTATATCAAAACTCTCTCTTTGGGCCCATCTGCAGGCTCTTACCTGTCAACAACCAAATGGCAGGGCCTTTAAAACTGTGGGAGCCCCGCGCTCCGACCTGCTTGGCAAAGGGTAAACTTGACAATCTTCTCCTAAGTGGCAGCATTAACCTAGTCTCCTCCATCGGCTTCACCGCGTTAAGCATTTGGAGGGACAAGACCATCTCTGCTGTGTTATCAACCGTCTCTCTTGCTTTGTGAACACGGGACAGGCTGGGCCACGCCCGACAGGCTTTTGCTGAGTGGCCAGGCAATCCTCTAAACTCCGCTCTGCTTCTTCACATCCACCCGGCACTTGCTGCCCCTAGAGCTGCCTGAAAGCGAGCACGCGGCCCACCCTCTACCCGGAAGCATGTGCAGTCTCTCTGAACACAGTGGCTGCACAGTTCTGTGCTGTCCCCTTCCTGACCCACCTCCCTATCCTGCCCCATCTTGCTCTTTAACCGGCTATTTGTGTAATCCCCACTCCACCTGCCAGCACCTCTCAGCTCCAGGCTGAGGCTCACCCCTGCACTGAGCTGCATCTGCCCTCATTTCCTTCAAGCGCTCCCCTCTTATGTGGAATGGGTTTTCTCCCTTGTGCTCTTGTGAGCTCTTTGGCCTCCAGATTTCCTGACGAGCTCTGCGCAGCCCTCCTTCTAGGCTTCAGGGTGTCTCCTGCCCAGGGCCTGGCCTGCCTGCCTCTGTCTGCTGGTGTGTGGGTGTCCCTCTGACTCAAGGACCATGTGTGCCATCCTTTCTCCTGCTCAAGGTCTTGCACAAGAATAAACAAATCAATAAAAATCCAGGACTGAAAAATCATATATAATAAAAGCCTAATATGCTAAGTGTCTGGTTGACCAGTCCGCTGTTCAACCAATCAAAGCATAATATGCTAATGACATGCTAAGACAGCTCAACCACTTGCATGACATGGGGGCAGACTCTCTGACCAGTAGGTTAGCTTGCTGCTGGGGTCTGGCCAATCAGGACTGAGTGAGAAGGGTCGGACATGCCCTACAGCCCTCCTGTGGTCCCTCCCCATCTGGCCAACCTTCCACGTCCCTCCCCGACCCCGATAGTGCATCAGTGGGTCCCTTGGCCTGGCCTGCACCCTCTCGCAATCCAGGACTCCTCGGGGGATGTTGGAGAGCCGGTTTCGGCCTGATCCCGCAGGCCAGGCCGAGGGACCCCACTGGTGCATGAATTCATGCACTGGGCCTCTAGTAAAGTTATAAAAGATCTCAGTGTGGCCAGGCTCTGACTAATGGCTGGTTCACCTAAGAAAGGTCTCTGATCATCAGCAAGGCTGTCCAAGGGGCAGGTGGCTTGCTGCCCCCACTGAGCTGGAAGAAAGCCTGGAAGACACTGTCTGCAGAGTAAGTGTCCATGGCCTGACTCTTGCTGCCTGGTTCCTGCCTCAGACCCACTCTGTAACCACGGTTTTAAAATAACAATGTAAATGGCCGCTTTCCCCAACACACCTAACAATTAGCATCACTACGTTCTGTTGTCAGCACCAATAAGAACACCTTCCTTCCACTGATGTGATTGTTCCCCTTCCCTTTCTCGTAAGTAGCAGGCCTTTGTCTCCTAACTGGGACATTACTTGGGCTTCTGCTGAGGATGCTTCCTGAGTAGCTATTCTTTTATCTCAAATAACTGCCTGTTGCCTCTCACTGGGAAAGGCCTTTCATTTTTAGGAAAACACTTGAAATCCCCAGAGTAGAATTTAACCATTTGGGATAAACAGGAAAGACTCATTTTTAACTGAAGAATAACAGAACTTGGTAATAGACCCAGTAAGACTGACAGGAAGAAGGGGCCCTGGGAGGAGACTGGCAGGCAGCAGTGCCACCACTGGGGATGACAGCAGTGGGGTTCCAGGGGGCTCCAGCTCAGCCTGTACTCATCTGAGATCCTTCACTGGTTTTGTTTTTGAAACTTTGACCATCTTATTGAGCAAGAACATTGACTTAGGGTGCACACTGCCTAGCCCAAGAGGGGAGAGGGTGGGGCAGAGGTGCCAAGGTCACACCCATGAGGGGGGTGGGGTTGGGAGGATTCAACCTCAAGGCCCAGCAGCTCCAAAGCCTGTGCTCTCTCAGTACCAGGATGACTGCCTCATACAGAAAACTATAACAGCATGTGATCGGTGACCAGGAAATAATTTTGCCTGGAAGGCGAGGCTAGGGAAGGTCAGAGAGGAAGAGGGCCTTGAAGAATTGGGAGCACAGGTAGGGGAGTGGCTTCCCAGATGGAAGGGACAACAGGAGAACCTCCAGATGAAGGCCTGGGCCCCGGCACCTGGCCACACTGGAGAGGCTGCTCGCCCTCCGTGGAACAGTGCGCCGGCTCCGTCATCTCAGCTGCTCTCCAGCCCACCAGCCTCGCGCCCCAGAGTAAGCGTCCTGGTGCTTGTGGCTCACCATCACCACCTGCACCAGGTTGGGCTCCTTCCCTCCAAGCCGGGCACCTGCAGACGTGCATCTGTTGCTAAGGGGCACCCAGAGAGGCCTATGGCTGGTCCTGACAATGCTCTTGGGAGCAGAGGTGGGGAGTAACCTGCCCAGGGGAAGGGTTCCTTCGCTGGTGGCCATGTGGTGAGGGGTGCGACCTCTGCTCTTTCACAGGAAGTTGGAGGAAGTAGGTCTTGGAGGAGTCCTCACTGCCACTGGGGGTGCCATCTGGAAATGTGTGGCCCGTCCCCCAGGTCCGCTAGTTCCCCTCCAACGTGTACCCGTGGGCCTCCCTGTAGGTGGATCAGGCAAGTCCTGACTTTCTCTTTGCTCAGAAGCTGGTGGGACTCAATTTCTTTCCTCTGAACTTTCCCTGCCTTCCGCCTTGGAAAGGATGTGTCCGCGAGTGAATGAGGCGTGCAGGGCAGTCGCAGTGCTGATTTATGCAGAACCGTGCCCAGTCCCCGAGTCCTCTTCCCTCCTCCTCTTCGGCAATCATGTATCCCATTAGCCTGTTTGATTGCCGCCGCTCACAAAGGGGCACCTTCGCTGAACCAGCTTCAATGGCTCTGGATCTGTCCCCCGGGAGGAGCCTGCTAATTTAGAACGTGGTCCCGGGCATGAATTGCACAGCCTGAGTCACCATGTGTCCTTCCTCGTAGCTGCCGTCTAGTATCACTTCGCCTCTCCTCTCTGGGAGCCATGACTTGGACGTGACGGAGGTGGTCTGGGGTGTTCTTTCCTCCCTGAATCCTGGGAAGCGGGTCCACAGTGGTGGTGGCCCCTTCTCTGAGCAGACTGACTCCGCTGCCGGTGCCTTTCATCACAGGGGCTCCCCAAGCACTGTTTGTTCCATACACCACCTTCCTGGTTTTAAAAGCAGAGGCGCCTCTGCTAATTTTCCCAAGTTGGCTTAAGTGTCCACCTTAACTGCAGCAGAAATTGGGGAAATGTAATAAATGGTGATCAGTCTCTACCTTGCTTTTCTGGTTTCTCCTGAGTAACTGTCACAGGCTGCTTTCATTGCAACCAATACAAACAAGATTTCTGACCCAAGCTTTCAACTTCCATTTACCGGGTGGCATACCTTGATAACAGAGACCCAGCTCTAATGATGCCTGCCGGCAAGTCAGATGCGAAGACAGGGCTCCTGAGGTGGCCACCCAAGGGCTTCCGTGTTTCCTTTACAGGTGGCGTGGCAGCAGCGCACACCCACTCAGATGCAGATACCGCAACTGATCCCGAGGTGGTGATGTCAACATCTTTCTTACTCCCCTCTCGGGAGAAGAGTCCCTCTGCAGGATGCTTCATTTTTGTTCCTTTAACACATTAAGTGCCATGTCAGTCACCATCAGGGCTGGTCAGTCACTGGTGCTGCCAGCATATCGGGAAGGCAGATGTGTAGTCCGCACGCCCATCCTGGGAAGTTCTTCACTTGCCTGGAAGAGCTCCAGCCACAAGGCCATTTCAGGCCCAACTCCTACCTGCTGGTGAAGCACTAGGACACAGGTTGGCTTATCCTCCCAGCCCATGTCTCCATTCCTCGCACTGCTCAGTGGTTCCCGGCGCCCACCTGCTCGGGCTCTGGGCACCTTCTCCCAGCCAGTTGTTTGGTGCAGAATTACTGCTGCTCCAAAGAGGCACAGGACTTGGAGTATTGGAACAAGGACATATACTCACTGTTGTATCACTTGCTTCTTTTCCCAGTAAAATCTTTCATGATAGACATTTAAGTATACAGATGCCTACAGAGGATCTTTTACAATTATGTGACAAGTGAAATTTTTTTTTTTGCCTTTTTTTGGTCTCACTGGGCAAGAAACTTTAAGATCTAGTTCACTCTCCTTATTTCCAAGACAAGTGTCCTGAGTGCCAAGGATGTGAAATGACCTGCTGGGGGGCGGGGTCACAGAGCAGGTTGGGGTGAGGCTGGCTGGCACCAGTGCTGAAGTATCTACACGCTTCTCTATCACCCTCTGCTCATTCCCCACCTTGCTGCCCGGTTCATATGGCCATTTCTCAGGCCTACTTCTAGACCTTTTCTTCTTAGCCTGACTCTTCAAGGCCCCTGAACTTGACCATTATCTACACATGCAGTCCTTACATCCCTATCTTGGTTTGAATGGCTCACCTTTACCTCTCACTCTTTATTTTCTTGCAACAAATGCTTCCAGACTTCCTCATAGCCAGCACAGCCCCACAGTTCTCCAAGGTCATGGGGATTGCAGCCGTGGTGCGATCTTCTACTCACCCTCATTCCTCAGATCCAGGTCGTCACCAGGGAGCCCTGAGAGCTGATTTCCCTCAGAACCCCACACCAAAGCTCCTCTAGAGGAAGCTGTAGGGGGTCCTGGGAGCCAGAGGATGTAACAAGACCTGGGGGTCCAGGGCTGGGATATGATGATCACCAGGCTAGGACGGAAGTTTGATGGTGGTTGCTTTAAACAGAGTCCATTTGGCTGTATTTTTTTTTTTTTCTTCACTAGAGCCACATGTTGCTATGGGAACAGGGTAGCACCAGGAGCCCACAGCCATTCACAGGCCTGACAGAAGCATGTGAATAAACTGCCCTCACTCCAGGCTCTGCTGAGTGGTCTTGGAGGGCAGCTCAGGCAGCCACGTGCAGACTTTCTGTCCTGCTGGTGCCTCTGGGTTCCTGTGGGGGCCCCTGCTGCGGGCCAGTGGGCAGCTCTGAGCGGGTGGGGGGAGGTGCCACCCTCCCAGCCCTCCAAAACCCTCCCACGCCTTCTCATTCACCTCCACCCAACTCCCAAGGGCCTGCTCACTGGACCCCTTTCTTAGGTGAGGTCCTCTCTCCCCCCCCCGATCTGCTGCACATCCATCTACACTAGCTCTGCTTCATTTCATGCCTCTGCACTTTGGTCTGGACCATCGACTGCTATTCGCAAAGTCACAAATTTGCTAAGTCCCTAGAACTAAGGCCCTCGTCACTGGGTTGATTTCTCTCAGGCAGGGAACCTGCAACCCCCCAGGAAGGGCCCTGCCTTGTTTCTCTCCTGTGTCTGGCTGCCCAAGCCTGCCTACAGGCACCACCTGCTCACTCAGGTCTGCCTCAGATGGCGGGCCAGGCAGAGCTGGGCTCACTTCTGCTGCATTATTAGTTATCATGCCTTCAGAGACTACACAAAGGTGTGAACGTGCCTAGCCATAGGGTAGGCTGCACATATTCAACTTCGGTACAAAACTTCTCCAAAGTGACTGTATCCATCTATGCTCCTTGCAGCACTGGTGAGAAGTGCCCATCACTCCTCACCTTTGCCAGCGCCTGGCACTGAGTTTCCTCATTTTCACAATGCAGTGAGGGCAGCTCCTATTTCATATCTGAGGGCTACAGAGTGTAATAAATACGAGGACTTGCAATAGGGCCTGGCACATAATAAGTGCTCAGTAAATAAGTTATAACTTATTATTATAATTTATTATTATTATCCTAAATGAGGAGATGCCGAGGTATTTGGCATACATACTTTTCCACTGACAAAAGTTTCTGGTTTAAGAGATTTCACTGACAACAGAAACTCAGCCCTGAATGCCACAGTCTCTCGACAAGTTGAATTACTGTCTTTTCCTTTAGTTGGCTGACTGGTGGGGGTGGGGATGGGGGAGGGAGAGATGGATGGACAGAGTGATTCACTCACACATTCAGCCAGCAGGTACTCTACACACACATGCGCCAGGCCCATCCATGCTAGGTGCCAGGGATATAAAGATAAATACGACACGCTTCTCTCCTCAGCCACATAAATTCGATAAGTAAATGAAACCCTGAGAGCTGCCTGAGACTGTCAATACCATCTTCAGTTGTGTTATTGACTTGGCAAAGGCTCTCATGTGGGTTCTCGTGAGCAGGAACTATCTACACTGCAGAGTGAGTGTATCCTACAGCCCCTTTTAACCCTTGGGGCTGCTGTGCCCAGGAGCCCAACGCCTAATATGAAACATCGCACCAGAACTTGCCCTCAAACCCCGGTTTTCATAAGGGCCACGAACAGCAACAGGCCTCACTTCTCTCTCTTTTGATACACTGATTCTCAAAGGTGCAAACTGTCCCTGACTGGGCTCAGCCTGCTCTCCTGAAGGGGAGCTTTCGCTTTGCTACAGGGATTCACGAGATGAAATGAAGGGGCCCTGAGCAGTGCAGCATCAGAACCAGCATGGCTGGCTCCGTGACAGTCACTGACATTAGTGGCGTTGTCCACAGGCCGTTTCTAACCTCCTCTGAGAAGGGAGAGTGGGAGGGGTGTCTGCCTCCTGAGTAGCTCAGTCGATCCACAGTCGAGGCAGGTGGGCCTAGTGACCACACGATTGTGGAGTTGGTGACTGAGACTTCCATAAAAGCAAAGGAGGAACAGCCAAGAAGGACCGTTCTGGCCCAGGTGCTGGGAAGAAGCACATGAATGAAAACAACTGAAGGAGAGCAGGACGAGGGGGATGCGCTAGGAGACAAACTGACTTGTGTCTGCCATCTAGTGCTAAGTGTGAAAGGACGACAGAGGAAGCCCAGCGCGCGGGCACAGAGCATGTGCAAAGAGGCACCAAGGGTAGAAGAGAGAAACACGAGACGGGAGAAGGATGCCAAGCACAGGGAGAGAGGGGCAGAGCATGACACATACACGTGTGCACACAGGAATCAAACAAAAATGTTCTAAAAAGTTAGGTTTAATGACAAGGATGGCACAGAGCACGAGGGGCAGGAGGTCACTGGAGGAAGTACAGTCTTTAGGAGGCAAGCACTGAGGGACTTACTGACAAGAGTCATAAATGCAGCTAAAACATGAAAGGAATTCATTGCTGCGGTGCTCACAAAGGAAGATGAGGCAGATGCCCGAAGCAGGCACACACTTCCCAGAGGAGAGGGATGACATGCCTCAGGGAATCAGAAGCTGCCCAAACAGGTGATCAGGAAATCGGAACCTCCCCCAACTGCCCAGGCTGCCCCATGGAGAGAAGTGAGGGAAATTGACATGCAGCAGACAGAGGCTGAGCCCTGCGGCAGGCAGGCCTGGCCGACCAGCATGGCAGACGCACAGCGATTTCGGGCATGAAATCCCTATCTGGTTTAGCACGGGAGGCTCTGCTAACCCAATAGCAGCCGGTGTTTGGAGGCCAGAGCAGATTCCATGCCACTGTCGCACAGCTGCTGGCCACAGTGGCCACTTAGACACTGTGCAGGCCACCTATCCACCGTTTGCTCCTTAACTCACAGGCCTCCACGCTGCACATTCCTCACCATCCCCATCTGGGACCCTGCCTCTCAGGATGGGACAGCACCTGCAGAAACAGTCTTCCCTGGAAGACGCGGCAGGGGATACCCCCACATTCCTCTTTCTGTTATCGTACAGACAAGTTCATCTTTCCATGCAAAAAACCACGCCCACCCATGCTTCTGAAATGTGCAGTCTTCCGACCGGCAGACACTGGGTGTCTATATGGACACAAGCTCTGGCTCTGATGAAATGCTGGCACACAGCAGCGACACACTGAGGGTCCTGCCTCCCCTCTACACTGCCCTCCACTGTGACCCGGGCGCCCTGACCCCATGGGCATGATGGCATGGTTCTCGCTCTCAGCATTCTGGTTCCCGGTTCTGCCCCAGCCCCCTTTCCCGGCTGTCGTCTGCCAGGAGTCCTGCCAACCAGCCCGAGTCACCCCCTTCCCTTAGCCCCCACCCCTCATGCCTCTTTGCCACACTTACTCACACACATTCCTAAGACAGGTGACTGCTTCTTCCATATGTTGCCCCGGAACCCAGTTATGTGTAGCAAACAACATTCCTCTTTGAGGGTTTGTTATGTGCTTGATGCCCAGTAAAATTCAACATTTTTGTGCCTCTTGTGCATTCTGAGAATGACACAATTTATGGATCCTGCCTATGATCCAGTCACTATTTATTTAATGGTTTAAGATGTTTCCCCATTGGCAACACTACATTGAAACTCTTTACTGATCAATAACTGACTCACTTAGGCAGCTGAGTGAGCTGCTCAGGCCAAATGTAACAGATCACAGTGTCCTCCAGAGTGGTTGGCTCCATATACATGGCTGTGGGACACTCAGGGAGATGGGCTCTAATGCTCCAGCTTGAGATCTGTGTGCTGAAGGGATTCTTCATCTGGTCACTGAGGTGAGGGCTTGGGCCCTGCTCAGACTCTCTCCAGTGCTTCTCAGCCCTCTCCCACTGAAGAATTCCTTTTGTTGTAATACATAATCGCAGAACCTCAATATTTCACCTTAGTTAACAAATTTAAGTGGTAAGAATAATTGGGATTTATGCACAAAACTTAAAAAATACATATATGTATTAAAATGTAGCCTTAGGAGAAACCAAGATGGCAGCATAACCAGAACTGCTGCTGAGCACAACTATTTCAAAACCACAATGAAAAGAATAAATGGACACCACCCAGACCCACAGGAAGGCTGGCTGAGTGGAAATTCTACAACTAGAAAGAGACTGAGACGCAGAGGAGGTGCGGAAATAAAGTGCAGAGGTACGGAGGCTTGCATGAAGGGGCTCGCGGAAAGGGGCTCGCGGAAAGGGCTGGCAGCATTTTGTACTGGAGGGAGGCACAAGCTCCCAAGGCTCTGAACTCCAGTTCCAGGTGAGTTTCTGGGGACTCAGAATCATACGGGAAGGAGCTGGACTGTCTGGCACTGTGAGATCTTCAGAGCGGCTTTCTCTCAGTGGTGCCGAGGGTCACTGCGACCCAGTGCCTCTTAGGGCTGGGCTGAGAATCAGCCATAACTGGTTGCTCCGCCCTGTAGACTCCCCGAGACCCCACCCCGCCCCACCCAAGCTGCACGCAGAGGCTTTTGCATATAAAAGGCTGGGAAGCCCCAGGCAGAAGCTAAAATAGCACCTCCTTGGAGTTCCAAGAGACTGTGTACCCAGTGGTCAGAGTGGGACCACCCAGTATACAACTCCTCAGACTCATAAGGGACGTACTCAGGGGGCAGACTTAATGAGCACCAAAGTCCTACTGAAGCAAGTCTTGCCCCATAAGGGTGTCTCCAGCATAGAAGTTCTCCCACCATAGAAACAGCTGATTAAATCCACTCTGTCAACGCAGGGAAGCAGCCAAAATGCAGAGACAAAGAAACAGATCACAAATGACAGAAATGGAGGAAAGCAACGACTGGATATAGAGTTCAAAACCACGGTTATAAGGCTTTTCAAGAATATTCTAGAGGCTGCCAATAAATTTAGTGAGACCCTTGAGCATATGAAAAAGGACCAGCTAGAAATTAAGCATACACTGACTGAAATAAAGAATAATATACAGAAATCCAACAGTAGACGAGAGGATCACAAGAATCAAGTCAAAGATATGAAATATGAAGAAGCAAAAAATACCCAAATGGAAAAGCCAAAAGAAAAAAGAATCCAAAAATATGAAGATAGTGTAAGGAGTCTCTGGGACAACTTCAAGCATACCAACATCAGAATTATAGGGGTGCCAGAAGAAGAGAGAGAGCAAGATATTGAAAACATATTTGAAGAAATAATGACAGAAAACTTTCCCTACCTGGTGAAAGAAATGGACTTGCAAGTCTAGGAAGTGCAGAGGACCCCAAACAAAAGGAATCCAAAGAGGACCACACCAAAACACATCATAATTAAAATGCCAAGGGCAAAAGACAAGGAGAGAATCTTAAAAGCTGCAAGAGAAAAGCAGTTAGTTACCTACAAGGGAGCACCCATATGACTGTCAGCTGATTTCTCAACAGAAACTTTGCAGGCCAGAAGGGAGTGGCAAGAAATATTCAAAACGATGAATAGCAAGAACCTACAACCAAGATTACTTTACCCAGCAAAGCTATCATTCAGAATTGAAGGTCAGATAAAGTGCTTCACTGACAAGAAAAAGCTAAAAGAGTTCATCACCACCCAACCAGTATTATATGAAATGCTGAAAGGTATCCTTTGAGAAGAGGAAGAAGAAGAAAAAGTAAAGATAAAAATTATGAACAATAAATACATATCTAAAAAGTGAACCTAAAAATCAAGTGAATAAAAAAAAGTCTGATGAACAGAATAAACTGGTGAATAGAATAGAATCAGGGGCATAGAAAGGGAGTGGAA